>PVIY010037875.1:0-24324 GCA_004026745.1 Myrmecophaga tridactyla | reverse complement strand
AATTCTGACTGTGGGCAGCCTGATACAAAGATGTGAGGCAGGGGTATGTGCATGCTTTACCCTGGAGGGAGACGTGTTAGGCTGCTGTGGAGGGAAAGGGTAGCGTCAGGGTCTTTTTGACCAGGCGGTGTTGCAAGCAAGAGGCACTTGAAGAGTTTTGTGTTTTTACCAGTCAGAATGGCAAAAGTTAAAGATCACGAAAATCTGCTACATGAGAGAGTAGGAGAATTGGGCACTCTGACCAGCAGTCGGGAAAATGCAAAATAAAATGCTAATGAGATAATTATATCCACCAGACTGGCAAAAGTATAATTACCAGTAACACCTACTCCTGGCAGGGATGTGGTGGAAAATAGTGATGTCGTAATTGCCAGTGAAAATGTGATTTGTTACAGCCTTTTTGGAAAGTAATCTGGCAATGTCTGTTTGATAAACACATACGCTCTTTAACTCAGAAACCCTACTTTGGGAAAAATGTGTCATAGACATAGGGTCACCAATTTATAAAGACTTACATACAAGAGGGTTTATTATAGAATTGATCATAGCGGATAAAACCTAGAAACCTAGTAAATGCCCATCAGTAGGGAAATGGTTGATTGCATTTTCATATATCCACATTATGGAGTGTTATGCAAATAAAGAGAAATAAGCAATGAAGGAAAGAGCAACTTAAAGGTTAACATTTTCAACAGAAGCAATGAAGTCCTGGGAATAAATAATAAAACAGAGAAGTTTGCAAAAGGAGGCTGTGAGCCTCAGCATCACAGGGGCACATCACAGACGGACATGGAGAGAGACAATAGCAAGGCCAGGGATAACTTGGCCCAGGCATTCAAATATGGACATCAGGACTCCCTCTCTCTCTCTCTGTTCTACTTAATTTTCTCTTCTTTGTGGCTAGGTGGGTGAGCGAGCACGCTTACATTTCCCTAAGAGCTGGTTATTCCAGGGAGAGAGCTCCTCTCTCTCTCAGCTTCAACATCAATCCCAGAAAAGGAGTCTGGCTGGTCCATTTCAGTCACATGCCAAACCTTGGACCAGTCCCTGTGTTAGCAGCTTTAGGAGTTTGTACTGGCCAGCCTGTTGCATACCTGTTGCATGCTTGTCCTTTGCAGAGTCACATAAAACTTACTAGCATCAGCTTTGGGGATGAGGATAAAGAAAACCCCAAAAGGAAAAGAAACTAGGCAGATTGAAGAGGTTATGGATATCTGCTGCAATTCTATCCAGCGTTTTCTCTGTGCACATGTATGTACAACTACAGTTCAGGTTATTTTGTTAATAAAACTATTTTAACATTTAAAGCATTTTCCTATATTTTTAGAAATTCTTCATAACTTTCATTTCTTTAATGGTACTGATATCAAAGAAGGAAAGGGACTCTTATCTTTTGTCTCCTATTTATCTGCTTTATATTGACACTGTAACTCGAAGCCAGATATTTTGGACAAGGGGAAGGCCCATGGGTGAGATAGCATGCTCTCCCACTACCAAAAAAAAGAAAAAGGAAATAGTACCATTCAGTGGTTAGAAGAGTATTATTAAGTTCAAGTAGAAGGAGTGGAGAAAACCTTGTTCTCTCCTTCTCTGTCTCTGTACTTCTCTGTCAATTGTTCAAGTTCCTTCTCATGGCAAGGGAAGATAAACAAGAGAATATGTGGGTGTTGTTTCAGTTTCATCATTGCTAAAGCAAATACCATGCAATGGGCTGGCTTAAACAGTGGCAATGTATTGGCTTACGGTTTTAAGGCTAGGAGAATTCTGAATCAAGGCATCATAAATGCAATACTTTCTTCCCAAAGGCTCATGTTCTCGGGCTGGCTGCCATGTGATCTTGTTGTGGACTCCTCTGTCAGAGACCAGTGCATGTGGTGGCTTCTCCTTGCCTCTCTTTTCTCTTCCATAGTCTGTTGACTTTCAGTTTCTGGCTGCTCCATCAGTGGCTTTCTCTCTCTGTGACCTTTCTTATAAGGGCTTCAGTAATAAGATTAAGACCCATCATAGGCCATACCTTATTTGAAGAAACCTCATCAAAATGTCCTATTTCCAAGGGTTCACACTCCCAGGAATGGATTAAATTTAAAGTTTGAATGGATTAAATTTTAAGTTTTGTTTTTTTTTTTCCACATGGGCAGTCACCAGGAATTGAACCCAGGTCTCCGGCATGGCAGAACTCTGCCTGCTGAGCCACCATGGCCCGCCCAGATTAAATTTAAGAGCATGTTTTTCTGGGATACATAAGTTATTTAAACTGAATGACCTAGATATGTAAACAATGAGCAAACTGTTATTGCAGCTAACATTCCGTCCACAAATGTTTCTTGAGCACCTAATATGTACCAGGTACTTCGCTAGATTCAAGGGATAAAGATAGCAGGAAATGGGCTATCATTTCCATACACAGCTCCTGTCCTCATAGAGTTTAGGATTTGTTGAAGATAGAAGACAGTAACAAGTGATAGCAAATGTGATCAAAAAGTGTTCAGTACTACAGGAGAAAACAAAGAAGAAGAGGAACCTTGCTTAACTGGAGAATCAAAGGTGGCTTAACCTGACAATTGAAAGAGAAATGGGAGTTGGGCAGGCAAAGGGGTGGGAAGGAAGGCTCTTCTAGGGTCAGGAAACAGCACCTGCAGAGGTCCTATAACAGATGTGCTCATGGAATCTAGAGAAGGCCAACTCAGCTCTAGAATAGAGTGTGGAGATTGGAGAATGGTATTTTAGGGGTTTTGTAGGATCATTCCTGACAATGTGCACAAATATTCTAAATGGTATACAGCAAAGATGGGTTCACTGAATCTAAAGGAGGCAAAATCAGCCTTAGTATTAAGAGTATAAACCAGGGCGGCTGCCGTGGCTCAGCAGGCAGAGCTCCGACCTGCCGTGCTGGAGGTCTGGAGTTCGATCCCTGGTGCCTCCTGCCCATATGCAAATTAAAAAAAAAAAAAGAGTATAAACCAAATAGTCTGGGCAGGTGACAGGAGTCTAACCTTGCAAGACATTGTAGAAGGACTGGGGAATTTATACCAAGGGTACTGGGAAGTCACTGTGCTATTCCAGACAGAGAAGTGATAATGAGTTTTAAGAGATCACTGGGTTGTAGAATGCAGGGATTGGAGGAGGCAAGAGTGGCTGCAAAGCGGATGGCTTGGAGGCCGCTGTAACAGCTCATGGGAGACACGATGGCACCTTGGAGTGAGCTGGTGGCAGTGAGGGCAGAGAGAAGCAACAGGATTTTTGAGGGATTTGGGAGTTGGAAGACTGATTTGATGTGGGAAATGAGAAAACAGTGTCTGAGGTGACTATCAGTGTGGCTGAAAAAACTGTGAGGCTTCCCTTTTCCTAGAACCCCAGAGGAGAAAAGGTTGGGGAGGTAAATGATGAATTCAGTCTGAGACATTCTGAGTTTGAGGTACAAATGAGACAAACAAGTTGAAATTCTGAGTAGGTGGCGAGAGATGCATGGAGAAGTCAGGCATAGTCATTCCCATGAATCCGTAATGCCAACCCAACCTTTTCTGAGAGTTTAAACCTGAATACATGAGTCATTGTCAGTCATCCACCCTAGTCCATGGTGAAGAGTCACCTGTGTATGACAGCCTAAGTTTTGAGATGAGTGTCTCGTGTTCACATGATCTCCCAACAAAGATGAGAAATCATCAGCTATTGAGCTCTCATTTGAAGTGCTAGTATTCTTGCAACAAAATCTCTTTCCTTTGTGGAAACAATCAAATGAGGCCCGTCAAAAGATCGAAGCAGAAGGGAGCGTTTGCCCCCATCACCTGACGTTCTTTCAGGCCCCGGGTTTCTCAGAAAACAACCTAGAGGAGTCCAGGTAGAAACAGCAGAGGCCCACTCCTTCCAGGCCTCTTGCAGCCCAAGGTCGCCCCGGGGACCTCCTGGACATTGTATCTACAGCACGGATACCCGGCCACTTCAGTGCTACTTTGCAGTCCCCCTTCCAGCTGGCCAGGACTGTTTTCTCCAGCTCATGCCTCTGAAGGCACCACTGAAGTTAACAGTTCCAAGTTTTAGATGCAGGAGGGTTAGCTATCGATTTCTATCTTGCCTCTTCCAAAAGGCAAAATCTTAGTCTTTGAGCAAAAAAAATCAGGTGGCATTCACATAATAGAGACTGAAGTTGGTATCTCCATGCTCTGCTTTGAGCACATTCAGCACCATGTCTGAGAAGGCAAGTCTCTCTTTTTTTTAATTCTTTTTAAACTTTGTTTTAATTGTATACTGTAACATATATACAAAGCAAAGAAATAAAAAGGCAATCATTTTCAAAGCACTCTTTAGCAAGTAGTTACAGTTCAGATCCCAGAATTTGTCATGGGCTACCATATGATCCTCTCATATTTTTCCTTCTAGCTGCTCCAGAATAGAGGAGCTTAGAGGGCTTAAAGGCTTTTTTATCATCACAACCGACTTCTTTGTTATTTTTTTGTGAACAATAACATATATATATACAAAAAAGCTATAAATTTCCAAGCAGAGCACCACATTAGTTGTAGAACATATTTCAGACTTTGACATGGGTTACAATTTCACAATTTTAGCTTTTTACTTCTAGCTGCTCTAAAATACTGGAGATGAAAAGAGATATAAATTTAATGAGTCAGCATTCATATTCATTTGTTAAGTCCTATCTTCTATGTATAATTCCACCATCACCTTTGATCTTTCCATCCCTCTCACTGCAGGTTGTTTGGGCTATGGCAATTCTAAATTTTTGATATTGGAAGGGTCTGTCACTAATATGGGGTAGGGAGATGGAACTATATAATGTTCTAGAGAGGCTGGGTTAGGTTTCAGGACTTATCTGGACCAGGGACCCATCTGGAGGTTGTAGGTTTCTGGAAAGTTACTCTAGTGCCTGGAACCTTTGTAGAATCTTCTGTATTGCCCTAGGTGTTATAGGACTGGCTGGAATGGTCCCGGTTGGGGGCTGGCAGGTTATGATAGGTAGTAAGGTCTAACTGAAGCTTGCCACAGAGCAACCTCCAGAGTAGCCTCTCCACTCTATTTGAATTCTCTCTGCCACTGATACTTTATTGATTACTTCTTTCCCCCCATTTGGTCAGAATGTAATTGTTGATCCCACGGAGGCAATTCTCTTTTAATAATCCTAGATAATACAGGAGGGCAGGAACAGAAAGGAGACAATTGGAGAAAAATACATCCCAGGTACAGGAAGGTTGGATATGACACTAGAAGACATACTGGAATCCACCAACAGCATCAAGTCCAGACTAAGCAAAATGATCGTATCCAAACTCTGCTTAGAGCATTTGAAGGTCGTGATCAAATATATAAGAGAGCAACTTTGATAGAGTCAACTTCTGGTCTACGGTTTATTTAGCGGTTGTGGCAATGGTGTTGGCCACTCATGTTTATATGCTGAAGAGCCTGTTTGGAGAGAAGAGGAAAAGTAGAACATAAAACTCCAAAGTAGAATGCTTAACATTGAAAAAATAGGTGCAAAATTACAATAAACTATTACAGTCAAGGCTGTTGATTGTTTTTTCTCCCCCCAGTGTATTTTCAGGCATGATCAGGTGAAACAAGCATAATTTTAATGTGAAGGTCTTCATGTCCATGTGTGCTCGTAATCTTATTGATCCCGTTGTTCTTGATTGCACAACATTGACATTTTATTTAAGAGTATAGGCATAATTGAGCGAAGAAGCCACTCATTTTACTAACTGCGTTTTCCCACGTCTCAAAAAATTTTACAGATGCTGAAGGTGTTATAAATAAGTGAACGCTGGGCATAAAAAAAGAAAAGAAAAGAAAAGCAGATACTGATGTCCCAAGATGGAATTCTGTTTGGTTTTCTTCTCCATCAAGAGGTCTCACACACTCAGAGTAATGTGACATCTCATCTTCCTGGTAAAGTGCTGTTAAAGCTAAGTGAAAAATGTTAAAATAAATTGAGTAGATTGAAATACTAGTGAACAATGAAAGGGAGTGATAAGAAGTATAGAAAAAATAGAGGGAACAAAGGTTAAAAATCTATTGAGTAGATGGAAATACTAATGGTCAATGGGAGGGAGGGGTAAGGGGTATGGTATGTGTGAGTTTTTTCTTCTCATTTCTTTTTCTGGAGTGATATTCTGAAAAATGATCATGGTGATGGATATACTACTACGCGATGATATTGTGAGCCATTGATTGTACACCACACGTGGAATGTTTGTATGTTAAGAATATTCATATTTGTATGCTGTTTTGGTTTGATAATACAAAATAAATTAAGAATAAAAAATATATAGGAGATATTCCAACAAGTTTTAAGTTATAACAAAATATAGTTTGCCTCCCAAAAGTAATTTTTAGGATTTGTTTCTCATAATATTCATAACTTACATTCTTTGGAAATGATAAATTCTGTCTCAAAGCATTCTGGCTATAATTCTGTCCTCTAGACACTTAGCTCAATACAAGCCTTCCTGTTTAATTTTTAAAGGAACTAGGGGGTTCTCTTTCCTACAATTAAATTTGAATTTGATACTACAATTTCTATGAAACTTGTAACTTATAGGATTAAAATCGCAGCAAATCACAAAGCAGCACAAAATTAATAGAGACGTGTTTTTGGAGACTATTACTAGTCTAGGAGACTAGACTATTAGTCAAGAGGCATATAAATTCTATTCTTTTATTTGAACATTAAGCAATGTGAATTAGCCCAGCTTTACTCATGAATAATATGACTCTAAGAGCTCATTTTAATTTTATAATATTATTAACCATTTTTAATTTAAAATACCATTGCATTTGTTGAGTTTAAAAAATAGAAAAGAGAATCTGACTCCTCCATAAGGCAATTGGGATATAGATACATTTTGAATGGTGGAAAAATCAGAAACGAGAACAGCCTCTTTATTCCATTCACTGACTAGCTTTAATTTGAAATTCTGTTTAGTTTCTGTGTGTAGTAAATATCAGAAAATAATTAGGGAGAAATTACTCATTCTTTAAAATACTATTTTAAATTTTTTTTCATGGTTCAAATGTAGAAAATTCAAGCTAGAACTATTATTTTTCAGTATCATTAATTACAACATTTTGTGTCCATCCTGTGGCTAAAAGTTTTTGAGACCAAAAACAGCAATGGATGAAAAATATGTAGAGCGTAGAGTTTGTTATTTTAAACAGAAACTCATAAATAAGATATTTGTTTAAAGATGGGTAGGTCATACCATCATCTGCAAGGTTATGGCTCTGAATATAAATGTAACGTCTTACATATAAAAATAGCTATTTCACGAAGAGTTGTACTTTGGTGGAAAATATGATTTGGAAGTTGAAAGTCTTTCAAAAATCATTTACAGCTATGGAAGATACTTAAAATTTTCTTTAATAGTCATATAAATTCAGTACCATTTAGCATAAATGCAATGCAAAATTTCCATGTTCATATGTTATAATATATGTATTATATGTCAATATATGTATTATATATTATATGTTATAATTTCCATGTATTATATGTTATAAATTATTGGCTTGTCATACTCCGGTCATTAATAACCTTAATGTTTTTTGTCATTAAAGTAAAACAAGCTCAAATAAAAGCTGGTAAGAAAGTGAAAATAATGCGACCCTTAAAGATTAAATATATCCTTACTGTCTTTCATTTCCTACTAATCAAGAGTGTTGTAGTATCATGTTCCCAACATTGCTAAAATATGCCATCAGACCAATGACCACCCCAAATCACCAAACTGTGCTTTTGCAAATACTTCTGATTTAAACCTGATGGGTCAAACCCAACTGGCCACTCTGAAGAATCACTCATATTTTGTTAGCATCCTTCAGTGAAGGATGCAGCCATATGAGAAGAAAAGCAAACCATAAACTGGTGGTGCTCCACAGTTTGCTGATTGAATATTTTATATCCATGTTCTAATATCATCTGGTCTTCATCAGGGACTATCTTGTTTAAAGGTGAAATTGCTGAATACCTTGTAAAGTCTAACTCCTAAGCCCCTCAAATCCCTTCCTTCATCTCCATCTCCCTTTTAGTTTAGTCCATTCCCATCTCTTTCTTGGGAACAAAGTTTCTGGAAACAGGCTGAGCTGGTAGGAGGGCCCAGTCTCACTAAAGCTTTTGGACCCTGGGTATAACTTTCTACTTATTTTTGACTCTGATTCTCTTTTGAGACCCTTGAAAATGAGAATTCTGGGCATATTTGGCAACTAAGATTCAGAAAAAATAGCCACCGGCATTAAATACCCTGGTATATAACTGTAAGCTTCAAAAGTGGAAGACTGTTCTTATTGAGTCAATAAGACTCTCAAATCTTATTCAATAAGATTCTGAAATCCTACTGGGGGAAAATGGATGGCAGAGTGCCAGGGTCTGGAGAACCATCGATTGGTAAAGATACGAGTATAAGGACATAAATCAACAACGCTAATACCACCTTTGTTTCTCAGTAGTTGCACTCGCATGTTTTATCACTTGGAAATCTTGGGAGTCTTGCTGCGTGTAGAACATCTTTGGTGCATACCGTTTAGAATACTTGTGGACACAGATAGTAAAGATCCAACAACCCCCTAAGACCCCATCCTCCAGTCTCCCTCTTTAGTCCCCCACAAGAAGCGCAAGCTCTGGGATTCCCACACTACGTCCCGAGTGCCTCACAACGGCCCATCTCCTGGGTTGCTACTGCAGGCTCAGAACCTTCTTCTCCTTTCTCCCTGTCAAAACAGCTCCTTGCTCTTAGCTGTTTGCACAATGGCAAGGGTCGGCACTCTAATTCATCTCCAAAGAAGGACTCCTCCAAGGAGTAGGATTTCAGATACCTGAGAAGAAGGGAAGAGAGACCTGGCTCTTCCCAGGCCCCCAATCTGTTTAACATGCGACAATTTCTTGGTTAGACACCGCTCTCTTCTCTGGCCACTTATCTGAAGTCAGTGCCCATTCTGATTGAGAGCAGAGAGTTTTTCTTCTAAAGAACTCATATGAAGAAATTGACCAAGTGGTATAGCAATGGTTGATAGGAAATCTAGCCTCTGTTCCATACCACTAATTATATAACCAAGAGCTAGTACTTAACCTTTCTGAGGATCAATTTCCTAAACATAAATCAGGATAATAACACCTCCCCTGCAACCTTACAATCGATTATTTTAAAGAACAAGTGAGATAAGTATGTACTAGCCTTGCGAGCTGCAAAATGTAAGGTATTGTCACTGAAGGATGGCCTCTCCTCTCTCCCTTTCTGGTGATTTAAAACACATAATGCAATATCTTTCCATGTTGTTATTAGAGGAAACAGCTGCTGGCCAAAGCCAATTTTGGAAACCCACATTTGCCCAAAAGAAAGAGTCAACTTTCATCCTATCAATGCTGCTGGCCCAGGATGGGCGCTGCCAGAAAACAATGTAGAGATGCTCCAGCAGGTGTCAGTAGAGAACCAATTTTCTGGTCTGATCAAGGAACAGAAGGGGCTGGGGCGGTGGGCTGGGACCAGGCTGGAGGGCTTCCCCATCAAACCCAGAGCTGCAGGGTACAGGCAGGCAGGCCGGGACCACCAGGATGGAGACAACCCTCTGGCTGTTTAAAGTCCCTCTTTTTGGCTCCGGGCTGCTCTTCCTTCAGAGGTTGCTGCTCTATCCATTCCAGTCTCTTAATCTGCTTTAACTTTAGGAAACGTGTCTCCAAGGAAGGAAGATTTCTTTCTTTCTTTCTATTTTGTAGAATGAATTTCACTTTGAAAGTGACCTTCCTCTCACACACTAGAGGCAAAAAGTCAGTCATTTGGATAAGGCAATTCACACAACACATCCAGCTCATACAAGGTAAATAAACACTAATATATTGGGAACGGGAAGTGCTGTTTATAGCTTCCAAATGGAAGCCTGTTGAACAAAGTATTTAATCTCCTAAATGCTGCAGATGGCCTTTCACATTTTACACTTGTGGGGACATATATTCTAAGAAAATATGAATCTATGTTTTTATGTGTTATGTTGAAATGGATTCTACTAAAGGTTTTATGAAGAGGTCTTTCATGGCTGGGTGTGTAGAAGATGATTTGGAGAGACAGAAAAACAGCTCTTTGCAACAGATGCAAACCCTTAATTGCTTGCCCTGCTCTAGTCCAGGTCTCTAAGATTGCCAGTGTGTATATGTGGCGTGTGTTTATGTGTGTGTGTGTGTAAGTGCATGCACATGCTTACGTTTGTGGGGCTTCCTGGAGTCCCAAATGCAAGTATCTAGCACTCCCAGGGAACAGAATAAATCCTGCACCCACCACTAAGTGTGAGCACTGGACCCAGCGATACATTAATCTCATCTGGCAGCACGACAGGCAGAGAACATGCAGATTCCTACATTGCCACAAATCCCTCAAATCCTTAGATAGCTAAAGAAGCTGTGTTTCCTTCTCTTTCTACTGAAAATTTAATTATTTCATTCTCTTTCTTTGAAAATAGTAGGTGCCATGTTCAAAATATATATAAAAATAACGGGGTGGGGTGTTCCAAGTCCACAGAACAGCTGCTTTGCACATTATTTTGCCCTGACTTTACAAGAAAAAACAAAAGCAGATTACAACAGATCTGACCACTTTAAGCCCTTGCAAAGTTATGTTCCTATGATAAGCAAAGGCTAGCATTCACTCTCGTTCAGCTTTTGTACATTGTGTCTGGGCTCCAGCATGTAGGACAAGCTTTTGTATTGGTAATTTAATTGTGGAGACTCTGAAGACAGGAAGAGCTGCTTGCCTTGGTCACTGCATAAACCCTGATTCAGGTGCCTTCTTTCAACCCTAAATTCCCATAAACTATATTGTGAAATTATAAATGGACCGTCTCTGGCATTCTTCTTTCCCAGCATGGTGAGATACGCTTTGGCTGTGCCTACCCGGGAAAAGCAAAGAGGAGAGTTAAAAACATTAAAGAGAGCCATCAGAATTGATCAGAAACCTTTGCCAACGTGCCATATTCCACAATAAACAACAAAACAAAAGGAAACGCTATTTAGCCTTTCAGTGTAAACGACTACCTCCATTGTCATTGTGATTTGCTGGTGCAATTAGATATCCTCAGGTGAATAACCTTTTCTATTGGGTTTCCTCATTAGACTGCACAGCTACACTTAGGGTCATGCCTGTGTAGACCAGATTCAAGTTATTTCGGTTTAGTCAGGTCCTTTTCTCTCCTGCTCGAGCCTCGAGGCTACAAAGGACCCCGCAGCCATCCCTGCCGCCCAGGGCCTTTGCTGCCAGTCTCAATAGCTCTTGGCCAGTTCATTTCTCCACAGCCCAGAGTCGCTCGGAAAACAAAGATTAAAGGGGAAAGTCGCAGCTGTATATTTATATTTTCATTGCTAGAGGGGAATTGATTTCCGTGCATTTATTTTGGTAGTTGTAATACACAGGGGCGGATTTGCGTCACCCGAGCAACTTGTCGGTGGAGATAAAGTTGCACAAATATTGAAAGGGGAAGTGCTAGGAGTCATTATAGAGTTTTTCTCCGGAAGAAATAAGGATTTCTGCAGTATCCTAAAATACTGAGGCCGCTTCTATTTTGAGACCAATCTCGCAGGCACATCCGCTCATTTAGTCCGAGTTTGAGCCCATCAAAAAACAGGAGATGACCTGAACTCCGGCAAGCCCAGGGTTTCCTGCTGCTTTCTTGGTTCTGAGAGGTGGGGGTTAAAAAGGATGGAAGCATGCGGGCTCTGAAGAGGGCTCGGGGCAAGCAGAGACGGGGCCTGTGCCTGGGAATGACTGATTGCAGGAGGCCGGGGCGGGGGCGCGGAGAGGTGGGGAGGAGGTCGCTGCCAAGTTGCCTTTTTCGCGTATCCGTCAGGGAGCTCAGAGCAGGCGGTGAGAACGAAGCCGGGGGCTGGGAGAGCAGAGGTACGCGCCGGGCCAGGCACGGGAGGGCGAAGGAAGTTGCGATTTCCAGCTAGTAGCCGGCCTTGCAGAGACCGAGGCGCGCGGCGAGGCCACCAGCCGGCGGGAACACCCTCATCTGCGGCCTCGACATTCGCCCGGTCTACCCCTCCTCCTAGGTGCCCTCCCTCCACCTCCAGCCTGGCCTTTGCGCGGCAAATGCGGGTAGTAGGCAGCCGCGGGGCGCCTAGAGGACCCGCGTCCTCCAGACTCTGCACCCTGTGCTCACCCCCCCCACACACACACCCGAGGGGCCCAGACCTTGGAAACGGGGTGAGAGGAGATGGACTAATCTACTTCCAGGGGGAAGGTGGGTGGGGGCACCACCTGGGGTGAGCCATAGATGAGCCTCTTTCAGATCCCTGGTCCCGCTTAGGCCTTGAGGTCTGAATGTTTGTAGTCAGATCGCAACTGCAACTTGAATGGAAAGTGACACTAGGAAAGAGAGATGTGGAAGCTTCATAGCGGCCCTTACACTCGCGCTAGTGACTTTCCGTGGGAGCTGTGAAGTTACGGAGAGGCTCCTCTTCTTTGCTCCTACCACCGGAGCCTCTCCAGAATCCAAATTCTTTGAGTGTGCCTTCTCCACTCGAGCCCTTCAAGAAGGCAGGTCCAGGTAGATGGTTTCCAAAGCCTGAGAAGTGTGGCCCTCTGCTTGGCGTTCCTTTGCCTCCTGCTACATAAGTAGAGCTGGTCCTTCTGCCTTTGTCACCCCAGATGCGGCCACCCTCAGGCGACCAGACTCCTCCAACTCGGTGGAAATAGCACCTCTGGCCCACCGTGGGGAGACAGGGAGAGAGCAGAAGGCAGAGGGAGAGGGAAAGGGGAGAGAAAGGAAGGGAGAGAGTGCTCTGACAGTTGGCTGATGGGAAGTGATAGGTTAGTGATTGATTATTTCCAGGAGAAAGTCAACAGCCTAAAATGACAACATCTGCTACGAGGGGCCAGACACCACTCGAAATTAATTTACTTAGCCCAAATCCTGAACTCGAGATAAACATGACAAGTTCAGTTGCCTTCCTGGATTTATTTTGGTAAGACTGTTTTAGTGTCGAAGTGGGTGGGGGGTGAGGAGCATGGGATGCCACAGAAGCTCTGGGAGGAGATGCTTATTAAGAAAACCGAGAACAACAACAACAAAAGATCATGGTTTCATTATTGTCATTGTTTTTTTTTCTGAAAATGTGCAGGAACAGCTCTCCTCTGGGTGGCCCGTGGTTTGTTTGGGAGTGGGATTGGGAAAGCCATTCTATCACTTAAAAGAGAACGAATTCTTAAAACAGAGACGTCGATGTTGCAGACCCCCCCCCACGCCAGCCCATTACACTCACCCTGCGTCCTAAAGACCCAAAGGGCGAATGGAATACACTGGACAGCACTGCAGTCACTGCAGCCACTCCTGCCACCAGGCCCGAGGGGTTCTGGGGCGACTGTCACTGAAGTGGAAGTAATACTTTACCAAGGCTATCTGCCATTGTGGGTACTTTCAAAACAACGGACCCCACGAAATCGGGGATGCGGTGAGGAGGGGGAGTGACATTTCCTGCCACGGGCAGCGGAGGAGGGGACATGCGAGCCGCCCGCCTTGGTTTCGGACCGTGGGGGCCTCTTCTGCTGTCTCCGAGGCTCAGGGGAAAGGCTCGTCCGCGTCTAAGGGAGACACTCGGAGCCATCCATCTTACTGTGTTTGAAAAGTCACTCGTTCAAGTTGTCACCGTGTGACAGCTCGGAATAAAGCTAATTTGCAGCCGCCCCTCCTCCTCGCTTCTCCGAAGATCTCCCGGGAGTGCGAGTTGGGCGGGACCGCAGGGACGCGAGCTCCGGAGCCCGAAAGCTCAGGGCCGGGCAGCGGGGGATGCGGAGGGGGAGGGCCACGAGAAAGATGAGGCGTTGGAAGAAAACACTGATTCTTCGGGTTGAAAGCAGGGTGAAGGCGGGGGGTGGGGGCGGTAAGGCAGGAGTGAAGCGGAAAGCAGGACACCTGGGGAGCGCGCTCGGCTCTCCACGGGGAGGCGGGCTTTGCAGCGGCAGGTAGAGCGCAGGAGCCCCGACTCCCGGAGCGAGCGCCCCAGGAGCGGCCCTGCGAGCTCCTCAGCAGGTCCCAGCCCGGGGCTGCAGAGGCGGATGCACAGTCCCATCCCCACGGGCCTTCCCTCGGCCCGGGTGCCTACGCCGCAGAGAAAGACTCTCCAGGCCCGATGCAGCCCACGCGGCCCCAGCAAACGCCATGGCGTGGCCGGGGCGTGGCCATGGCGGGGCTGGGGCGTGGCCATGGCGGTGCCGGGGCGGTGCCGGGGCGGGGCCGACCACCGAGCACGCCCTCCATTTCCCAATTCCCCTCTACTCCGAGCTCCCATTGGTCACGAGAACGGCCAATGAGCGCTCGGATCGAGGTCCTACCCCGGGTCTGACTCGAAAGCTCCTGCCAAAACTTTGGGAGTTTTTAGAGAGGAGTTTTTTTTGTGTTGTTTTGTTTTTTTTTGTTTTTTTTTTCTTATTACCTTTTTTTTTAAACTAACGGATTATTATGTTGTTGTTTTAAATTTAGCTCTTAGGGCTTAGTCGTTTGGGATTTTCTTTAGGTGCCCGGCCTCTGGTCTGCCCGGCTTTCCTCGCGTATGCTGAGCCGCGGCCCCCGCCCGCCTGCCCGAGTCTCCACTTCGCGGCCCCGGGACCCCGTCACTCACCTCCAGCCCGCGGGGAGCTCGGGCGCCGCGCCGCCCTTAAAGTGAAGCCAGGGGGATCTGGCCCTCGCCTCCTCCCCTGGTGGCACCAGGGCTTGCGGGCCTCCCTTGAGTCCGGACGGAGAAGCGAAAGCGGCTCGTCGTCGCCTGGGCCTCCGCCTCCCCTCGGGCTCAGCGCGCCCCTCCCGGCGCACGCACCCGGCACCGCCAGGATGTTCGCCGCCGGGCTGTCTCCTTTCTATGCCTCCAACTTCAGCCTGTGGTCGGCCGCTTACTGCTCCTCGGCGGGCCCCGGCGGCTGCGCCTTCCCCCTAGACCCCGCCGCGGTCAAGAAACCTTCCTTCTGCATCGCAGACATCCTGCACGCCGGCGTGGGGGAACCCGGAGGGGCCCCGGAGGGCCTGGTGGGGGCCTCGGCCGCCGCGCTCACCGCACACCTGGGCTCGGTTCACCCGCACGCCCCTTTCCAAGCTGCCGCCAGATCCCCGCTTCGTCCCACTCCGGTGGTAGCGCCCTCCGAAGTTCCGACCGGCTTCCCGCAGCGGCTGTCTCCACTCTCAGCAGCCTACCACCCCCATCACCCGCCGCAGCCGCAGCCGCAGCAGCAGCAGCAGCAGCCGCCGCAGCCTCCGCCTCCAGCCCGGGCCAGCGCCCTGCAGCCCCCGGCCTCCGGGGCGCGGGTGGTCCCGAACCCTCACCAAAGCGGCTCGGCGCCGGCCCCGTCCAGCAAGGACCTCAAATTTGGAATTGACCGCATTTTGTCTGCAGAATTTGACCCCAAAGTCAAGGAAGGCAATACTCTGAGAGGTAGGTCTTGGGCGGCAGAGTGCAGGCCTCTCTGACCACCGCCCCGACAGCGGGCCAATTTGGGTGCCTTTGAGTGTTTTTATAATCGAGAACAAATTGGTGAAATGGAGGAGATGAAAACGGATTATAAAAAAACTGCGAGACAGCAGGTGTGAAACTCCTCTGCTCTACGTTAAATAATAATAATAGTAATAATAATAAAAACTCTCCAGGGATGTTTTCAAAGCGCACATCATAAATTCAATATTCATAAAATGGTTAACATAGGGAGTCTTGCTATGGTTAACAAGCATATGTATAATCGCTTATGTACGTACAGAACTATATTTTCTGAGCGAGAGAGCCCTTTTGGGGAACATTTTCTCTTCCATGTATCTGATATCTAATAAAATTCCACTCAAAGGATGTAGATAAAGCCCATCAGCTACACTCCCACGAGAAGAGAGCAGAGTGGGTGTCCTTGGGCAAAGTGTCGAGGTCTGTGGAACTCTTCGAAGCCACCTGAAAGTGACGTCGTTATGGCCATGTTATGTAAAGCCCCTCCTTGCTATATGCGTGGGTGCGGACATCTCACACACACACACACACACACACACACATACAGGAACATTTTGTGCATCGCCCTTTGGCGACTCTGGGGAGAGGGGATACAGGGTGGAGAAAGAGGTCTCCGGAAAAGCCGAACCCAGGGAGAGGGCTAGGGCAATCAGCCGAGAGGTGTGCGTTCGCCCAGGTGTAACCAACTCTCCTTTTCTTGGTCCCCAGATCTGACCTCCCTCCTGACCGGCGGACGGCCCGCGGGCGTGCACCTCCCCGGCCTGCAGCCCGGCCAGTTCTTCGCGTCTCTAGATCCCATTAATGAGGCTTCCGCCATCCTGAGTCCCTTAAACTCCAACCCGAGAACTTCTGTTCAGCACCAGTTTCAAGACACATTCCCAGGTACAGAAACCCTCCCAAGTGACGGCCCAAGGGGGGCAGGTCACTGGCAGGGAGAAATCTCAGGACTGCTGTCTCACGGGGCGCCCGTGGTGTCGCAATCCCGGAGTTGGTGCGGGAGGCACTGGGTAAGGCTAGAGAAAGCGAAAGATTTCTCAGCGTACTAGCACACGCACACAATTCGGACGACTCCCCGGGGCATGGGGGGGGGGGGAAGGATGGGGAAGGACGTCGGGGGAGCAGAGAAAGTGCGTGCGTGGGTGGGTGCGGGGTGCAGGGACTTTCCCTGGTCTTTTCGCCAGAGAAATTGACCTAGCCCCAAGAGCTTGGAGACGCCACCGTAGTAGGTGCTACATGTGAATGTGCACACATTGTGTGTGTGTGTGTGTGTGTGTGTGTGACCTCAAACATTTGCTCGGCGAGCTTCCGCCTGCATGGAAGGAGTACACACATACAGTGGAAACTCGAGGCTGTCAGCTCTACGGGGTTCAGGCCCGAGACGCGTTGTCGCCTATTCTCCAAAGGCCGGATGGCCGCGCAGTAGCTTTAAGTTTTGGCTTGGAATCCAGGGGCGAGTTGTCGGTCCTCCCTGCGCTGTCGCCGTAAGCTTCTCTACCTTAAAAGCGTGGTTAAAATTCCAGCGGAGAGAAGCCGTCAGGGGTCAGCTTGCAGGGCTTCTGGATGGGTGGGTGGCTGGAACCGCCAACTGGCCCAAAAAACAAAAACAAAAACAAACAAACAAAACATGCTTTAAGCAGCCCATTCAGCCCCAGGCCTGCAGGCCGCGGGATTGGGCACTAAAGCGGCCTGGGTGTCTGTCTTCCCTCCGGGTCGTCCGCCTGTCGGCAGGACCCTACGCGGTGCTCACCAAGGACACCATGCCGCAGACCTACAAGAGGAAACGCTCCTGGTCGCGCGCCGTCTTCTCCAACCTGCAGAGGAAAGGCCTGGAGAAGAGATTTGAGATTCAGAAGTACGTGACCAAGCCGGACCGAAAGCAGCTGGCGGCGATGCTGGGCCTGACGGACGCACAGGTAAGCCGGCTCTGGGGCTCCAGCGCACAGGGCCCTCGGGAGGGCGGCCTAGCCCGACGGGAGCCCCCTCCAGCCAGGAAGACTCTCCTGGGGCGGCCGCAGCACAAGCTTTTGCATTTCACGAGGCTCTGCAGACTTCGTAACTTGGGGCAGAAGGAGAAAGGAGGGTAGAGGGACCAGGCCGGAAAGAATAGACCCATCCCCGAAGATGTATGTCAACAAGCGCTGCCTTGTTTACTTTGGCCAATGGGTGAGAAGAACCGCCGAGAAAGTCAATAGGCGGCGGGAGATAATGATGTACTGGAGTGCAGTGCAATTCGCGGTAGGAGGCAGTTTATTTCAGGAGATAAAAACCCAAAGTCAAGAGATTGTTGTTGTTGCTCCTGCCCTCCCTCCTCCTTCTGCCGCTGCTGGATTGTGAAATCCCTACTTGTGAGGAAGTGAAAACATTTAGCTCCAGCAGGGTGAGGAGTCCGCTTGGGGCGGCGGCGGTGCGATTTTCTAACGGTATAGGCTCTGGAGAAAGACTCGGGTTGAGGGGCTTGAGGGATGGGGAGAGGGAGAAAGAAAAAACAATTTTTTTTCTTAGCTGGCCCAAGAGCATTTCAGTAGGTTCCTCCTTGTTTTTAGATTTCAAGAGAACAAGGAGTCTGCTTACTGTGCCTGATCTCATTTTTCTTGCCCCAAGTCAAGAAATGGGCTTTTTTTTTTTTTTTCTAGCTTTGAAATAGAAGAGTCACCATTTTCCACACCACACTCCCTGGGAGCGCAGTGCAGGAGCACAAAGCCCACTGCATTTTCTTAGCTGGCTGGTCCCCTGCCTTCTGTCTCTCTGTCTTTCTGGCCTCCATTACACAACACCCTTCGCCTCTGCACACGCACGCACGCTGGACCTGGAAGAGCCCAGCCGTTTTCCACCAGCTGTGAATGTTATTTTTAAAAGGGAAGCTGGAACTTGTGTGAACACATTGAGTCCCCCAGGGGATCATATATATTTTTATAGATTCTCCGCCCCTTCCCAGCCTCTTTCCTCTACTTTGCACACGTTTTACTCCAGTGTTTTCTGAGCCCCCAACAGAAGTAGTTTTCCCTGGCAGGGGTGAGGTCCTTTTAGCCCTTAAGAACAAACATGCCAAGGAAATACTCTTCTGATGAAGGTCTAGTGGTACCCACTACTCCACTGGTATTAACACTTTGAACCTCTTTTTAGAAAGGGGAAACCTTTTCTGCTTTCCAAGTGTCTTCCTGAAAAAGGATTGCTGTTACAGGGACTTGCTTTTGGTAGTGCAGTAAAGGAGGGGGACAGCTCAGAGCAGGGACTCTCAAATATTGGCTCACCAAACCCTTGAAATTGTGTGTAAAATCTTGGGTAAATGCACATTTTTTTTCTGAGGCTAGGGTCACAACTTGAATCAAATCTCCTTCAATCAATTTCCTGACTCAAGTGGGGTTAAGAAGCATCGATGTACAGTAAAGGTCTTGGTACTCGGGGAGTGGGGGTCAGGAATTTGCCTTCCCAACGAGCGGCTGGCTGTTTCAGGAGCTATTTCAGTGGACATATTTTGAGAAATGGCCTGGCGCAGTGGGTTCCCCAGATAGGATCCTTGGGTGTCTGGGTGTGCCCCTGGACCACCTCTAGGCCCCTATGACCAGGCCGGTGCCAGGCCCTGGGTGGAGCAGCTGGGGGTGGTTACAGCTGTTTTGGGGCATTAGGGCGGCGGCTCCGGCTCCCGCGGTTCTGAGCAGAGCGAGCCTGCGACTCATCTCCACGTCCCTTCTTGTCCCCCGCCCCGGTGGCGCCCCCTCAGGTAAAGGTGTGGTTCCAGAACCGGCGGATGAAGTGGCGGCATTCCAAAGAGGCCCAGGCCCAGAAGGACAAGGACAAGGAGGCTGCCGAGAAGCCGTCGGGTGGAGTCCCCGCTGCCGACGGCGAGCAGGACGAGCGGAGCCTCCCCAGCCGCTCCGAGGGCGAAGCCGAGAGCGACAGCAGCGATTCCGAGTCTCTGGACCTGGCCCCCAGTGACACGGAGCGGACTGAGGGGGCTGAGAGATCTCTGCACCAAACCACCGTCATCAAGACCTCGGCCACGGGCGCGCTGCTCACCGCCGGCGGCGGCGGCAGTTTTAGTGTCAGCGGCGCCAGCAGCCTTGGTGGCGGCAGCAATGCGGGTACCTCCAGCAGCCTCGGCAGCACCGGCGGCTCCTCGCAGCCGTTCGCCGAGCCTCAGCCCAGCCTCAGCAGTGCTCCCCAAAGCCCCGAGTGCGCCCAAGCTCCCCTCAGCAGCCTATAGACTGGGAGTGGGTGGGAAGTCCGGGCCTGGGACTCTCCGTGCAGCCACGCAGCCGCTGGCTCGATTTTGGCGGCGAGGCCAGGGCTGGGGACTCCGCAGCGGAGCCTCCTCCTGCACGTTCACACCTGGTGCCTCCACCTCCGCAGCCCCATCATGTGTAGCAAGGAGGGGAGTCTCAGCTCCCGCCCGGCCCCCAGCTCCAAAGTCCCCCAGCACCGGTAGAACCACTTCTCCCCAGAAACAAGCAGCTGGCACTGTGAAGTGTTTGCCCGAACTGTTCCTCTCCCCGCCAGGGGTCGCGGCGCAAAGACGTATTGCACTGAGGACGCCTCACACTTGTAAATAAAATGTTTACTACGGTTTGTAAAGGCCGCTTGGCTTGTTAAAGGTGATGCAATCGGTAAGGCCCAGGGATCACTGCGAGGAGGCAGCGGCTGAGGGGGCGGGGGAGGGGGCTGAAATGTGGAGGAGGGGAAAGTGGCACAACTTCAGGGCCCGTTGCTGTAGAGATGGGCGGTATGGTTTAAATGATTAGCATAGTCCAGAGGCTGCTACCCTGCACCAACCGCCACCGAAATGCAAGCTTCATGGCCTGGAAGCCGAGCTAGCGGTAGAACCCCGTTAGGCCCGTTGGGCAGTTCCCGGCAGTGGCTTCCCCACCCAGAGCGTGGACCCAATGAATGAGTGTGCACCCTTAAGTACGCTGAGTTGAAATGGAGAAGGTGATGATATTCCGCAGGGCCAGTCAAGCCAACAAGGATGCCTAACTGGTGCCTGCTCCATGCCCAGCATAGAGAGCTGCTCTCCCAGCACAAGCCGCCCCTTGCTGGGGGTTGGAGTAAGGGGGTCTGAGCAGGTCTGGAATGTCACAGGGGGAGAAACAGGCACAGTACAGAGGTCAGAGCTGGAAGCCTGGGTCTTAGAACACCAGGCTTTGGTCGTAGAGATGCCAGAGCAAATGCAGAGCAGGTAGGTGACTTGCTCAAGGTCAAGCCACATCAGAGCTCAAATCAGAACCCCGACTTCCTGGCCCACACTTGCCCATTGATAGATCTACAAAAGGCACCTCTCCCCAATGCTTTTTCACAATTAGGCCCTTGGGAATCCTGAAACCCTGGGGAGTTGAAAGGCAGTTTCCTCATCCCACAGCAGCTGGGAAAAAGTAAACTTATTTTGTCTCCATCATGCTACGGGGAAGGGTTATTCAAAATTTTTGAAAAGGCTGCAGAGTCAAACCTCTGTGGGACCCACCTTCCCTCCAAACTACAAATGAAATGTCCTAAGTTGGTAGAAGATCTTTTTTTGGAGATTTTTAAACAAATCAACATCTTTAGAAACCCTGGCCACCTTGATCTGTTGACACTGAGCTCCAGAAGTGTGCAAGGCCTGTCACAGACTCATCCGTGCCCGGGAGCCTGTTCTCTGGAAGACAGCCCTGCAGCAAGTCGAGCTGCTCCAGAGATGCTGAAGACAGACCAGCATGCACCGCAGTTCCCTGGCTGGAGTGAGTGAGAAGTCTCCTCAGGGCTCCCTGGTTTCACTTTGTTTCTCCATTTTGACCCAATCCCTTGAGCACATTCCGGGAGCCTTCTTTCTGGATTTCCCCTGCTGGGGTGGAGGACCCAGATTTAGCCTTCTCTGGTGGGTTGCAACCAGATATCTGGCAGCTCCGGGATTCAAGCTCCAGCTATCCCTCCTAAACATCCCAAACTCTCAAATCTAATTAACCCCTTAAAAGAATGCACATAGGGGGAGGGGGGGAGGGGAGCCACCAGGGTGGTCCAGGGTAGAGAAGAGAAAATAAAGGTAAAAAGCCCAAGGAAGACCCTAAGCTCAGTGGAAATGTGAACCATTAAGCCCTAGAAAGACCAGGAGAGCTGCTATCTTTAATTTAGCCACAACAGCTTAGAGGTAATGGCAGCCTTCCCACCTGTCATGGGTTTCGGGCTGGGGCTGGCTGCCTTCCTTCACATATACCATAGGCTAGCTATTCGCCTGTGGGGTTCTTTCTGTTCTCCAATCTTGCCTTCTTTACTGAGAGTCCTTTTCTCCTACTCCTCGGCTATTGAAATTCAGACATCAGAATTTTCCAAGAACATCGAGTTTTGAGGCAAGTAAATTCAGTGCTAGCTGAAAGGAAAATAATATGGCAGTGTTTTACTTGGTTGAGCAGTGCCGGGTGTCGGGGACGTGGCAGGGGGAGAGGTAGGTACTTTAAGCAAATCGCGGTTATCTGGGCACCTCACTGGGCCGGCGAGGTGTTCGCGGTTCCCAGCCGGTTGCCGCGTAAATCCGCCCGGGTCCCAGCTCCCCGGACTGGAAAAATATGATTTCGTATCAAGTAGAATTCTGCCTTAGTTCAGTTAGGTTCTACCAGGCCACCGCGGCGCGGGCGGAACCGAGGGTGGGGAAGGAAGCCATGGGTCCGCGGACACTGGGGATGGGAGTCAGGATGCCTGATGCCCTTAGAGGGCTCCTGGGGCGGGGGGAGAAGGGGAATCCCCTTCCTCCGCCACCAGCCCGTCCCTGTTCCTGAATATTTCCCCATGAAACTCTACCGGGGCTTCACCCTGGGCATTGGAGTACTTCCACAATTTCATCAGAAACGGAATATCACAAGCCTGGAGAGTTTTAAAGTTCATTAGGTTCATTCAGGCTCTTCTCGGGGCGGGGCGGGGAGTCCCGAAAGGAAAAGCCACATTTCGGGCCCTTTTATTGCGATCTGCTCTCTCGGCGTCGGGTCGGGGAATCTTCGCTGGCAGAGTTTGACGCTAGCAAGCGCAGCAGAAGAAAATGAGAAATCATCTAACTAACAAACCGAGATTTCTGAGACGCGATGAGAATTGCGAGCGCGAAGGGTCCGCAGCCTCCCGGTCAGCCGAGGCCGCAAGGCCGGGGCTTCCAGGAAGCCGGGGCGCACCCGCCACCCAGCAGCGCAGACCCGCGGCGCCCGCCGCCCGAGACGCGCGCTTTCCGAAGAGGAATAATCATCCTGCCCTGAGCTGGGCTTTGTCTTGCCCACTCCAGCAGTGGAGCCCTTGGCGCAAGGTTAACAGGGCGCACGGAGCGAGGCACGTAGAGGGATGGAGAAAAGCGCGCTTCTAGCTGGGGAAGAAAAACCAATAATTCCCTGGGGTATGCGCGCGCGCGCTCACGCGCGCGCACACACACACACACACACACACACACACACACACACACAACACATACAGAGACACACAGGCCCACGGTCACGCAGACACGGAGGAGACAGAGAGGCAGTCTGCTAGCCATGCCACCATTTTGTGCACAGAGCCATACAAATAAAAAGCTGTGTGCTCCTAAGGACTGCAAAGTAAAGTGAGGAGACCCACGACCTCTCTCTCTCTCTCTCTCTCTCTCTGTGTGTGTGTATGTGTGTGTGTGTGTGTGTGTGGATAGGATGCGAGTCTCAGCAGTTAGCTTTCCTGGCGCCACGTTTCTCGGACCAAACCACTGGAAAAAACAAACAGATCGTCATTTGTTTCAGCCGAGAGTGGGCTCATGCCGGAAGCTACAGGGAAGGTGTCACCATCACCACCACCCCGTCCCCACCGAAGCCAAAGCTGACTGGCCCGACTGCCCTTCAAGACACAATTTTGTCTTCAAGAGATGCTAGCTAGGAGGCCCTGGCCGCGTACCAGTAAAAGGAATCATCCCACTGCCCACCGCCCTCCTCCCCATCCAGGATTCGTGGTAAGGATTCATGTGACCTCAACGGTTGTCACAAATCCTGGAAGCCTGGCCACTCTTGGAACTTTTGTGTGGCCGCCCCCTCTACCCAGGGTCTGGATTGCGGGTGGGCTAGGTATGGCTGGCAGGGAGCTGGTGAGTTACAAGTGGGGCCCACTAATCATAAGTCAATGCCCCCAGAGCTTGGCCCTGGGTTCCCTCGCCTGGATTCGCAACTTCCTCAGCTCGGAGCTTTTTGGGGTCTGGAGAGGGCCGAGGTATGAAGGTGGGAAGCAGGAGGGCGCAGGAAGTAAGGCCTGCAGCAGGGGATTTTCTTCTGGATGCGTTTTAGACTTGAGCTAAATTTAAGCAGTCTGAACTTAACCTGTTCAAGCTTTAGCCTATTCCAGTACCCTATTCCACCGTCTCCGGCCCCGAAGCCTAGGCCGACCTTATATAGAATCCTAGTCCACAGGATGGGCCCGGGGCAGCTCTGGAGCCAAAAAAGGGGGTAAGAGAAGCCAGAAGTTGGGTACCAGGCACTCATCCTTTGCGCGGGCTCCGTACGCCACTTCTCCCCTCTCCCCTCAACACCCTGCGGGTCTCAGGAGCTTCCTTCTCCTTGAAGAAGCAACAGCCTTCAGTGGGACTGCGAGGTTGGACCTGTCGGTGAGAAGCAGTGATGCTGCTTTGAAGATGGCCAAGGAGACCCTAAACCCGCGAGGGTGTCGCATTCCCGTCTACTTAGCCTCCGAAGGGGTGGTGGTGGTGAGGCTGATGGTGCTTGCATATCCCATGACCTTTGTGAAGGTGCAAGTATTTGGGTTTTAAGGGGACTTTACCTGCAGATATTTGGGCTGGACGCGGGGCTGGGGGACATAAACCCCGATTTGGCTGTGTTTAACTCACAAGTGTTGCTCACCGCCTCCTGAGGGTGTGCTGGAATTAGCCGGAGCCCCAA
>PVIY010037874.1:0-24333 GCA_004026745.1 Myrmecophaga tridactyla | reverse complement strand
GGAGCCCCAGGCCCAGCAGCTCTGGCCCTCCCTGTCCCCTACTCCAGGTGGGCCAGGGACCCCAGGTGGGCCAGGGAAGCACATTCTGCTCATGGAGCCAGCACCAGTAGGGACTGCTCAGAAGTCCCAGCAGCAAATGGAGCAAACCAGAATTGCATGTGAGGACTCGGAGAACTAGGCCGTCAGGGAACCACACCCTTGAATGTAGACCATGATCTACTCTAAACCTGAACAGGGTGACTGCCTGCTAAAACAGCAACATAAAATTACCCGTCCTACCAAGAACCAGGAAAATCACAATTTGAATGAGAAAAGACAATCAACTGACACCAGTACTGAGATGAATCAGATATTGGAATCATCTGCCAAGAATTTTAAAGCAGCGATCATAGAAGTGCTCCAACAAGTAACTGCAAATTATCTTAAACAAATGAAATAATAGAAAACCTCAGGAAAGACACAGAAGTAATACAAAGAACCAAATGGAAATCACAGAAGTGGAAAATACACTATTGACATAAAAATCATATACATAATACTGTGGAAAAAACTCATGCAGGTATGATAAACTAAATACCTCAAAAGCCTAGAGCAATATGCATACAAGACTTACTGGATGTTTACTATGTGCCAGATGCTGTTTGAAGCATATTCCTTGTACTCATCTCTTTAATCCTCACAATTTGAAGTAGATACTACCACTCTCCTCATTTAATGGATGAGGAAACCGAGGCACAGAGAGGCCACACAGCTTACAGTGGCAGAGCCAGGCTGGCTGCAGATTCTTTGCTCGCATCCACATATAACATTGCAACAGCATTATGCTGCATCTCTGGGAGAATTAAATTTATTTCAGTAAAAAGCAAATCTCAATGGGCCACCTCCTGCCAGGGCTGCAACCAAAGCCTCGTGACTGGTCTCCCTAACCCTTCTGCTACCCCTCTGCACCCCTAAGTCCAGTCTCAGCACAGCAGCTAGAAGGATCTCCATTTAAATTGCAAGCCAGATTATTTCGCCCCCCAGTATGAGACACTCCAGAAACTTCCATCACATAAGAATAAAACCCCATCTTCATTCCAAAACTTATAAGGTCCCTGCCTGTGTTTTCAGGTTCCTTTTCTCCCACTCTCCTGCTCACTTGCCAAACTCCACCCTCAGAATTTCTTGCTTTTTTTTAAAATTGAGAAATAGCCACGTACATACAGTCCAACCATATTATACAACCAGTGGCTCAGAATATCATCACATAGTTGTGTTTTCTTTAGGACGATCATTTTTAGAACATTTACATCACTCCAGAAAAAGAAATAAAAAAGAAAAAAAAAAGAACTCATACATCCCATATCCCTTACCTCTCCCTCTCATTGGCCTACAGTATTTCAATCTACCCAATTTTTACCATTTATCTCTACCTATTGTTATTTATTTATTATCCTTATCCTCATCTGTCCATATCCTGGATAAAAGGAGCATCAGACACAAGGTTTTCACAATCACACAGTCACACTGTAAAAGCTATACAGTTATATAATCATCTTCAAGAATCAAGGCAACTGGAACACAGCTCCACAGTTTCAGGTACTTTCCTCTAGCCACTCTGTATTAGTCAGGGTTCTCTAGAACCTCAAGAGAAATGGAACCAACAGGAGAGATCTGTAACACAAGATTTATAAAGGTGTCTCACGCAACTGTGTGATTGGGAGAGTCCAAGACTCTTAGGGCAGGCTACAAATTTGGCAGCTCCGCTGAAGTGTCTAGATGAATTCCACAGGAGAGGTTCACTGGCTGGAGAAGCAGTGAAAAAAGCTCTCAACTTCCTTAAACGTCTTCAATTGATTGGATTATCCCATTGGTGGGAGACTTGACTTAATTGATTGCAGATGTGATCAGCCCAGATGCAATCAATTGACTGATGATTTAAGACACCAGTCTTCTGGTTTATCAATCAGCCTGAAATATTCTTGCAGCAATGGTCAGGCCAGTGCTTGCCTGACCAGACAACTGGGCATCAACTCTTGGCCAAGCTGACACTAGCACTTAACCATCACACACTCCAAAACACCATAAAAAAGGGATAGCTATATGATGCATAAAGAATAACCTCAAGGATAACCTCTTGACTCTGTTCGAAATCTCTCAGTCACTGAGACTATTTTGTCTCATTTCTCTCTTCCCCCTCTGGGACAAAAAGGCTTTCTCATTCCCATGATGCCAGGTGCCAGCTCATCCCCAGGAGACTGGTCTCACATTGCCAGGGAGATTTACACCCCTGGGAGTTATGTCCCACATGGAGGGGAGGGCAGTGAGTTCACCTGCCAACTTGGCTTAGAGAGACAGACCACATCTGAGCAACAAAAGAGGCTCTCTGGGGGTGGCTCTTAGGCATAATTATCAGTAGGCTTAGCTTCTTCTTTTCAGGAATAAGCTTCATAGGGGCAATTCCCAAGATTGAGGACTCAGCCTATTGAATTTGTTGTCCCCCATTGCTTGCGAGAATATCAGGAATCCCCAGATGGGGAAGTTTAATATTTCCTCCTTTCTCCCCAGTCTCCCAAGGGGACTTTGAAAATATTTCTTTATTCATTTCCCAAATTACTCTTGGAGGCATCACACTATCCTGTACAAACCAACAAGATCTCACGCCCTATTCAAGACTCCATATAATTATGATGTTCAAGTAAACTGACCATACAAGTTAAATAATGTGCTAGCCAAAATATAAATTTTGCACGAAATAAACATTTCTCCCTTTGGTCTCTCATAGAGGTTGAAGTTTGAAAATATGGGCCATGTCATCCTTTACCCAGTATTCTGATTTACCTGAAGTCCTATCAGCTTCATTCATTTCTCTAGTCAAAGTCTGATCAGTTTTTCAGCTTTTTAAACAGTTGCTGCATGGGGTAATGCTGACTTTCATAGCTTCAAAGCTCTAACTCTTGAGTCTCAGGTGTCACATAAATACCCAAAGTTTCAGGAAATGCCAGGTTATATACAAATAGCTCAGTATCTCAGAATTTAGAAATGTCAGTTACAACTCCTAAATATGTGACTGCTGTAAGAGCTTACAATCTAAGACCCTTTACGATAGGCCCCAACCTGATAACCCATGCTCTCCAGTTCAATTCTGTGAGTTCGTATATTATAATTAGACTATGTGAGTGAGGCGTGATAATATTTGTCTTTCTGTTTCTGATATTTTATTCAACATACTGTCCTTAAAGTTCATTCACCCTGGTTGCATGCCTCACAACTTCATTCCTTCTTGCTGTGGCTCTCTCCCCCTACAAAGACCAGCTCCAGCCCCTCTCCTCCTGTGACATCTGAATCCCGTTGTCCTCAGGACACCAATGGTCTCTCACTCCTGCCTTGTTAGTGGTTTTCCTTGTGCACGCAGAGCTCTCCAAACTGCCTGCTGACTATTGGGTGCTGGGCATTGGGGGCAAACAAATAAATGCAGGATTGAAGACGAACCTTTCCGAGTACACAGGTAGGCAAGGGAGAGAATGCACTTCACGAACAAAGTTCTAATGATAACAGAAATAAATAAATCTCCTATCACATCAACTCCCTCTCCTAACTTCTCTATTTTTGTTGATACAATTTCCCATCTCTATGACTCAGGGGTGACTAGGAGATTTAAGAGGAAGAGCTGGTTTGGAGCAGAGCATAATGGCCTTCTCTGAGGTTGAGTTTGAGGTTTTGGTGGACAGGCTTGGCTGAGTCATCTTTGAGTCCTTCCGTGGACAATGACTCAATCAACCGCCAAATCCTGAAGACCCTGCCTTTGTGAGGTCTTTCAGATCTGCTGCCCTTTTGGTTCAGGTGCTCACTGAGTGACTATAGCCTCCTCTGAACCATCTCCTGTCCCACTGCTCTCTCTTTCCTACTCTATTCTTAAGTCCAAAGTTTCAGTTCCTCAATAGTTATTTCAGGGTCTACACCGGGGAGAGAAACAAGCCCCCTGGTTCTGCCCTCATAGAGGGTTTCTGAGCAGGAAAGAGACCCCACAAAAAGGCAGAATTTCAGAGATTAGTCTGGCGGCTGGCTATGTTTAGGATGAATTAGAGAGTAGAGAGACTGAGGAAGGCGAGGCGTTATGGGAGTTCTGGAAATAACCTCAGTGTGAGATGAGTAGAGCTTAAAGGGGATATTGGTAACCAGAATGAATAAATCAGGAGAAACTGGAAAGAGAGAACCAATAGGAGTTTGTGACCAGCTGCATCTGGCAACAAGGGAGAGGGAGCCAGGGATGCCTTTGAGGTGACCCTTTGTGCAGATTCTACCTACTGACATCATAAACTGAAATAAGGAAGTCAAGAGGTAGAGACGATTTGGAGGAAGATTATAAATTTGGATTCTCAGGTACTGAGTGGGAGGTACCATGTCATCTAAAGAGGAGAATCTAGTGGGGGGGAAGGGTTAGGGCCAGTGACAATGACTCCAAAGTCATGCAGACAGGGGCAGGGGGTGTCCTGGGGATACACAGTAGGAAAAAATACCGTTAAGGATCAAGGATTGAAATGTGGGAAATCCCTGCACTTAATGGAGGGGGAAAGATAAAGAGACAGAGAAGGCTTTCGGGGAAGAAACTGGATGAAGCAGAGACCTGAGGGCTAAAGAAACTTTCAAGAAGGAAGTGGCTAACAGTGACAAGTTTTGCAAAAGATGAAAAGAATGAACGCTCACTCAAGGGAAAAATGGTTTTGGCAACTGGGATGATAATCACAATGAAAAGGATCCAAGGAAATGAACCAGAAATGGATTTTCCTGACCAATGATGGGGTCGGAGGCTGAGTTACCAGGTGGGGCAGAGGTGTCCTGAGCTGAGGAGACAAGACGCATGTTACCATCCTTAAGAAAGACTTCATGGCAGAGCAGCCAAAAGTCAGGTCTTCTACAGCTAAAATCCAAACAGTTCTAATATTAACCAGATGTGTGACCAATGACCAAAATATCCAGTGACACTGACCTCTGACACCTATTTTCACCCAGAAGGTAGCAATACCGGGCATAGAAGAAAGAACTTTTCTTGATACAGATTCCATCATAATGATACCTGAAAAAAAAAAAGATGTCTTAAAAATCATGTCAAATTACCTCCATACTTTATGTCCTATGGACCCAGAGCAGGCTACTGAATTAGTTCTTCTTAGGCTTTCTCATTGTCTCCATTTATTATCACACGTTGATCAGCCATCCAGCTTAATCAGACACTGCTGGATCAGAGCAGCAACTTCAGACTATTTCATATGTAACAGCCTTGAAATCGGCCTGAGAATGCCCTGCTCTGCTTTCCCAAGTGAGGACACCCTAATCTTAGAGACATGCAATAGGAAAAGTCCCCTTTCTAAAAGGAAGTGGAGGGACACCAAGATTCTCTGTTCTGAGAACTGGACTCAGGTTTTCAGGAACCTAGTAAGGAAGCTGGGATTCTTGTGCAACCCAGGTTCTTTCTTCTGCAGAGCCCGTCAGGCTCACTGCCACACCCCGAAATATTGACAGATTAATTATTGCTCAATGTTTAGTTTGGCAAACTCTTTCCCTGTCTTCAATTCCTCCATGTCTGGCTGGACCATTTCCTAATTTGGCTTCATTCCCTTCTCACTAATTTCCCATGTTGATTTAAAACAAATAACAACAAATAATAATTGAAGGGCGGTTATGATTCCATTCAGCTGTTAATACTAGTACCGCCTTTTGTGTTGAAAATATAGCCTTAGTACCTTGTATCCTGAATATAATTCAAATATTAATTAGAGGAAACAAATTTTAGTTCAAAGAGCAAAATTCTATTATTCGGTGTGAGCTATTATTTAAATATATCAATGACTAGACATTTCCTTGTCTATGCATTTAAAGAGTTGAAACAAAAAGTATATTGTGACCTTTCCATTTAAATGAAATCCCTAAATAAACAGAGACCAATATTTGGTTCTCACAACACCCAAATTATTTCAAGCACTAGGATTTAATTTGAATAATGGGAACTCTTTGGTAAGAGTTGGTCTTTATAGCCTGTTTAATTTTGCATTTCCTCGTCCACCATTTTGTGATTTTCAAATGCTTGTTTTTAAACATGTAAAATAAAACAAAAAATATAAATCTACCTGGCACTTCCTCTCGTGCCCAGCCTCCTGGTGCTGAGATCAGGAAAAACCAAGCACACAAGCTAAAAAATAAGCCAGATTTAAAGTAACAATTAGAAAACTTAGAAATAAAACTTCCATTTTCTTTCTCTTACAATGTTTGAATTGCTTTTCCTCTTTTCTGAATATGAAGAAAATATACATAAAGGGAATTTGAAAAAATCCGACACTCAGAAATCATTGACATTTAAATATTAATGTAGTTCCTTCCAGTCTTTTTTTCAGAGCCCAATGATTTAATATGTAGAATACATATATGTACATATACACACACATACGTATATGTATTCTACATATTAAATCATTGGGAATCACAATATTAAATTAAAGCATGTTTGCAGTTTTGCCTCCTACTTTCTTCCCTTAACATGCTACCATCAACATTTCTCCTTGTCATTAAAAATTTCTGAAAACAGGGGATTACTAACTGCTGCATAATAATCCATCATAGGAATATTCCATAATTTAACCATTTTCCTCTTCTTCCAATATAAAAGCCATTTTCACCATTTTTTTACCTAATTTTTTTCATTTTAAAGATTTTGTTAGTAAATAGGATTACAATATTCAGTTACATAGCCATTTCTGATTCAACTGCTCATCTCCCAATTACCTTTTAATCTCTCTTTTTTTCTTTTTTTTGGGTGCGTGGTCCAGGAATTGAGACCGCATCTCCTGCATGGAAGGCAAGCATTCTACCATGGAACCATCCGTGCACCCATCCAACTGTCTTTTTTACATACATTTTGTTAGATGGCACTGAGATAAGTTTTATGATCAAATACACTGAAATAAGTAGAAGTTTGCATCAGTTTCCTAATTAGGAGACAAAGTGATGTTCAAGTACCTGTTGGGAGTGGAAATCTGGGAGTGTGGTGAACTTTCAAAAAGACAAAGCAAGTAAGGCACCGTGTGGGTGCTGTCAAGATAACGATTTCTGTTGTTTTTCCATAACGCCTCTGTTATCCTTCAGCATCTTCCCCTGCTTGGCTTTATGTTGCAGCCCTCTCTCTTTTTCCACTTACTGCCAAGCAGGAGGAATTCACAGAAGCACTGACTCATGTCCTGCCTTCTCATACATGGAAATCAACACAAGCACGGGGGTGGAGGAGGCAAAATGAAAGAGCAGGGAAGACAAGACTTGCACAACTAAAACCTTCAGTAGTGAGTGCAAATTGATAGGTGCAATTGAAGAGAATCAAAGTGTACAGAAAAACATACATGGCGAGAGATAAAAGAAAAAGGCAGCTGAGCCTAAATGCAGATATAGAAGCCAGAAATTCCCACTTTCAGCAACAGATTCTAGTAAGTTCACCTCTTAAAAAAATCACATAAAACCTTCTCTATATGTCAAGTGGTAAAAGGAAATCAAGGGGCAAACAGTAGGGTACCTGTGGTGGTTTGGAAACCACGGAAAATCATGTTCTTAAAGCTAATCCATTCTTGTGGGTATAAACCTATCATAAGTAGGACATTTCGATAAGGTTGATTCAGTTAAGTTAGACCCAGAGTGGGCCTTTATAAGAGAATGAAATTCAGGCAAGGAGAGAGAAAGCTACGGAAGCAAGAAGCAAGAAGCAAAACCTGGGAGAGAAGGGAGAGGCAAGCTGATGCTGCCACGTACCTTGCTGTGTGTGGCAGAAGATTCAAGAATCCTGGCAGCCCGTCTTCAGGAGGAAACTATCGCCTTGATTTGGACATTTTTCTCAGCCTCAAAACTGTACACTAATAAATTGTAAGGCAAGGGTGGGCCACGTTGGCTCAGCAGGCAGAGTTCTCACCTGCCATGCCTGAGACCCGGGTTTGATTCCCAGTGCCAGCCCATGCAAAAAAAAAAAAAAAAATTGTAAGGCAACCTATTTCATGGTATTTGCTTCCGGCAGCCTAGCAAATTGAAATGGAACCTACAGAAATTATTATAAAGTATGCACCAGGCTCAGATCTAAGGCTGTGAGAAATAATCTTGTGTTTTGATGGGCGAAGCAGAAATAAACTGCCTAGCTGTCTGGCAACGTAATAACTTGCCCACTATTTTTTTTTTGCATGGGCAGGCATCGGAAATCGAACCCGGGTCTCTGGCATGGCAGGCAAGAACTCCACTTTTGTTTTAATGAGCAATTCCAACCTTGAATTATCCTGTAATTTTATTTTATGATCAGGTATACCACAGTTAAATTAAAAGATTAATAAAAATAATTGGGATAATTGTTTGCAAGAAGTAGACAAATTATAAAATGTATATCCCAATACAGAGAAAGTTCACACAAGTCAATAGGGAAAACACTAAAAGCCCAATAGAAAAATGTTCTGCTGATTCTATGTACACAGACAAATTACACAAGATCAAATCACATACAAAATTCCTCATCTTCTCTAATAATCCAACAAATTCTCACAGCTGAATATAATTTTTACCCAACACATTTTCTAGGTTAAGATATGAGTTATGGACTACTGAGAGGTATGAATTAGCTACAGTTGGTTAAAATTGGTTGTATAAATTTGGAGGTCTTTCCAAGAATCCATCCTAAGGAAATTAACAGATACAAATGGGGATTTGTTACTTAGAATAGAGAAAGAGAATAAACAAATCTAAATTTCCAGTAAAGGAAATGTTTAAAATTTTATGGTACATCTGAAAATGTTTTATAGCCATTATACAACATGCATTTTTAAAGATATTAATGTGAAAATGTTCATGATATTCTAAGTGAAAATAGGCATGATAATTGTAAACATTTCTTGGGAGCTCCTTATGTGCCAGGAACTGTTCTAATCTCTTTTCAGGTATTTTTCCATTAATTCCTTTAAAGCACCTCACAAAGTAGGTACTAAAATTGCTATTACCGTTAACATTTTCTTTCATAGCTGAAGTGGCTGAAGCACAAAAAAGGTTAAACGACTTTCCCAGGGTCATAACCCAAGAAATCTGATTTCAGGTTTGATGCCGTTAAAAGCTACACTGTTTACACACAGGTTGTGTCTGTCTATCGATATGTCTTTTTTCAGTTAGGGCTCCAACAGGAAACAGATGGAGCATTCAAATTAAAATAATTGAAGTGCATTTAAGGAAAGGAGACCTTACAAAGGATGGGGACAGGCGATAGGGAAGCAACAAGAGCTCATGCGGTCCCCAAGGCGGCTGCACCCCTAGACCCAAAGGGAAGGAAAAAGGAGACAAAAATCAAACTTAGAGAGGTGCCTGTCCATCTATCTATCTGTCTATCCATCTAGCTGTCATCTTCCTTCCTTTCCATCCATCCATCCATACTCATTCTGCACAACAGCGGAAGACATGAAGATGACAGACAGATTTGCAAAGTGACTTGTGGGACAGGCACCCTGGGGTACTTGCACCCCAGGGCATTTAGATAAAAACTGGTTAGAATTCTAACAACCGCTCAACTCTAATTGCGGAATAAGGTGTACAGAGAAGAAAATGTAAGGGGGTTTCTCTGGAGAAAGCATAGGCAGAACATAACAGAAGGGGGTTCCAGGAGCCGCCCGGAGAGGCGCTTTAGGCAGCTGGAGTCGGGCTCGGGCCTGGGCCTCCCGGGGTGGGGGTGAGGGTGGGGGTGGGGTGCGGGGAGCAGGGCCGGCTGCAGCTGTGCGGGAGGAGCAGAGCGGCCGCCGCCCGTGGCTCAGCCGCGCACCCGCCACGCACGGCTGTGGGTCCTTGCCGAGAACGAGCTGGGTGCGGGCGAGCCTCTCCCCACCCCCCATGCGAGAGCCCCGGCGCGGGCAGCTGTCCCGCAGCCAGAGTTCTTCAGGTGCACGCCTGCCCAGTCCTTCCCCAAGCCAAGCACGCATTCTAGAACCTTCCCAAGGGACCAAGGGAGGCCCTGAAGAACCCTCCAGAGTGCCCGGGAGGAAAAGGGCTCAACACCCGCCGGTCCCCAAAGCGTGAAGCCCAGAAGCGCCCACTTTCCAGCTCCTCTAGCTTCTCTCCCTCCCAGGGGTTCCCAGCACACCTGCTGAGCTGGGGGACCTGCACGGGGGGGGGGGCAGGGGTGGGCGAAGAAGAACCCCCACACCTCGTCTCTGGGGGCAGGGAAGAAATGAGACTTTAAACCGAGTTCAGAGTTTCGATCATTAAATGCTGTGGGCGTTCTCAGTATGAGTTTGACGGCGTTTGGTGGTTTAGAGGGCCACAGGCCTTTGCTCCACGAAGGAAAAGCAGCTGCACGCCTGCTGCCTGCTCAGATGCTAGTGCAGAGCAGGGGGACAGCCGTCCAGCCCGTGAGCAGATCTAAAGGAACGTGGGAAACCCCCGCTCGTGTCTGAGCGCGTGTGCCTGTGTGTGTGTGCTTACACGTGTGAGTGCAAACGAACGACACGTGGCTACCTCCGGACAGTGAAGTTACAGCTGATAGTAATTTTCTTTTTATACACGTTAATCTAATTTCCACATTTTCTACAAAGGGGATGCATTACTTTCATAATCAGAGAAACAATAGCAAATGTTATTTTTTTCAAAGGAAGTCAGCCTTGGGGAAATTCCCGAATCCGTGTGAGACAGTCCTGCCACGAGGGATGTGCACCCCTCCCCCCCATCGTGTGCCCAGTGCTGCCAAAAAGCACGAGAAACATCTCACCATCTGTGCAGGAACTCGGAGAGGAACCAACTCTGTTCCGGGGGGAGGAGGGAGGAAGGAAGAATTGGGTATTCTGCTGTGGCTCTTGTAAACATGCTTTGTGATCATATCCTTTTCCCCTTTCCCTCCCCCCTCCATTTTTAGTTTCCTGCGATCACAAACTCAGCAGCCCAGGCTCCCTCCGGGCTCAACTGAAGTGACCCACTCTTCAGGCACATTTCCAGCACAACGTCCTGGGGAACGGATTCTAAAGAAGGTATTAAGATGAAAAAATGCTAAATAAATGCAAATCATTGCACTGGGGTCTCTGTTGGGAGGGGGGATGTTTCCACTCCATTTATTAATTTTTTTTTTATTAGAGCAGATGCGGGTTTACAGAACAACCATGCATAAAACACAGGGTTCCCGTATAGCACCCGGGGACTCAGACCCTGCATGGGTGCAGCACATTTGTGACAATGATAAAGGCACATTTTTATAACTTCCCTGTTAACTAGAGTCCGTGGTTCAACTTAGGGTTTGCTGTGTCGTGCTGTTCCATGGATTTTTTTTTTTTTTTTTTACATGGGCAGGCACCAGGAATCGAACCCGGGTCCTCAGGCACAGCAGGCAAGCGTTCTTACCTGCTGAGCCACCGTGGCCCTGTTCCATGGATTTTTAAACAAGTTTTCTAACACCATATATGCAATTTAAATTTCCCCCTTTAACACATTCAGATGTATAAATCAGTGCCGGTAATTGCGTTCACAAGGTTAGACTACCATTGCCACCATCTATTACCCAAACTCTTCCATCGTCCCAAACAGAGACCCCGTATGTTTTAAGCCTTAACTCCCTACTCCCTAGGAGTCTTCTCTCCATGATCTTTGGAATACTCTGCAGTAAGACTGCTCTAGAAGTGAGCAACATTATAATAGGACCTAAAAAATCAAAAGAGTTTTTGATATCTGAGAAAAGGAAATAGGGACCATATGGAGACAAAACATGTCAAGCCAAACTCCCTCCACTTCCCTCCGATAAATGGATAAAGAGGGTCTGGAGTGCAGGGCAGCGGGGCTCAGCACAGCCTCCGATGAAGTTTCCTAATATTCTGAGTGATGAAATGGGGAAATCTGGCCTGAATGGTGGCATAACTGGGGAATTCCTGGCTCGCTGGAAAACCTTGCTCAGAGACACTCAGGGAATGTACCTGAGTGTGCCTGAGGCCACACCGCTGTGGCTTTATTCAGTAAGTATTAGAATGAGGGGATAAGAGATATGCTTTCCAAACCTGTGAGCTTTACCAGTTAGAAGACTGGATGGCCTACAGTGAGATTCAAGGAGATAGTGATAAACAGAATTGCAATTCATTGCTGAAAAGGAGTGATGTGAGTGGAAGGAGCTACTCTTGGGTTTAAATAGGCACCTATGGAATGATAACAGCTTGATAATAACTACAATGATATTTTATATTTACATAGAGTATTTTACAGTTTACAGGCACTTTTAGGAGGTCTTAATTTAATTTCGATTCCTGTGAAAAATGTCTAAGGATTATTTTCGTTGACCACAAACTTAAAATGAAACCAGCAGGGTGACATAGAAGGATAAAAGCCAACAGTAGCCAGAAGCTGCAATGATGGAAGGACAAGGCAAAAGCTCCTTTCCTCTGAGCATTCCCAAGGCACTGGGTGATAAGCGCAGGCCATCGTCCAGGGGGAATCTCCATAAATGGAGGTACACAGCGAAACGGGTGGGCAGGAGGGTATAGGACGGGGAACCAAGAATACGCAGTCCAAAAAAGGGGAGACAGGAGACATGAACGATTGCTTCAAATACTTGGGCAATTGTTGCAGTAGAAGATTCTAGTACATATTCTGTGATTATTAAAAGTGCAGAATGCCCACAATGGCTGGCAATGTCAGACATGAGGGGTCTGGCTGAATATAAGGAGAATGGGTCTAAAAATGTCAGCGCTTGGAAAACAAGATCGGGGTCCAGAGGATGGCTGGTGGGAAGGAAACCTGGTGCAAACACTTAAGAAAACAGCTTGGTCCCAGCTTCTGAAGCTGCTATAGTCACAGGCCTTTTGAAATCTACAAACCCACTCCCGGATATACAGGGTTTCCAACAGAAAATCTTCAGCTGTGAACAGGAGACATGTGCAAGGATGCTCACAACTGCAAAATCAGGAAACAACCCAAACGCTCATCAGCGACGGATGGATAAATAAACTGCGATTTATTGTACAATACTGAAAATGAATTTAGATGCATCTTAATAACACAATATTAAGTGAAAAAGTCCCAAAAGATTACAGAAAACATAACAGCCTTTTAAATAAAGTTAGATCACAAAATGAAAAATATGATTTTTAGTAATACATATAAGTGCAATAAAACTATTTTTCAAAAAGCAAGATAATCATGACCAGGATGATGATTTCCAGCCATGAGCAAGATAGAGAGACAGGATGCGGGGAAGTAGCAATACGGTGTGTTTTGGGTGGCAGGCTCACGGATGCTTATCATATTATGAAAAAGAACTAAAATCAAAGGAAATCAGGCCATGCAGGGATCAGTAGTGAGAACACACCACAAACTAATCCAATCCTGTCCCCCAAGGACCACTAATAAAGAGGGAGAAGCAAAGAAGGAAACTGACTTGGCAGCTTAGTGGCACAGTGAGTCAGCTCCTTGTCCCCCAAATCATCTAAGCCAAAGCCAGCTGGCCCACCAAGCAGCAGGGAATGCCGGTTGTGAACGGCACTCTTCCCTGAGGAAGAGTGGAGCAGCTGCAGCAAACCAGCCTGCACCCCTCTTGCCAAGTCACAAACCCTGGAGACGGGCTGTGTTTACCCAAGAAAGCACCTTTCTCTTTGCAGAAACGTGCTGCCCCTGCTCAGCCGTCTGCGCCTGGGGCTGCATGGTGCAGAGAGCTGGGGGGCCCTCCCTCTTAATGCAAAGCCCCCCGCCAGGGGTGCTTCCAAAGCACCTGCACTGGCTGTGATGCTGCACCAGGTGACCTTCTCTTTGAACTCAGGGACTCCTTTTGGGGACTAGCAAGGTAAATGGAAAGAGCTCTGACCCACAAGTCAGGCGACTGGATGTCCTGCCCAAGCCTTGCGACCAGCTGTGGGACCTCAGCCTTCATCACCCTGGATTTGTTTTTTGTATGTTTTTGTTCATCTGTCTGTTTTTTACCAATAAAACTATGCTGATGCTCCCTGCTTTGGCAGGTGGCTGTGAAACAAAGACAGAGCGCTAAGGATGCCAATGGCATTCATTTCCTCCTCACTCACAAGCCCTTCCAGAGTGTCTCTCGTGGCCCCGCCAGGGTGGGGTGGCCTTGCAGCCATTACAGGGTCCAGGCTAAAGCAGAAGGGGAAGCCTGGAGGGGGCAGGGGAAGTACCTAAGGAAGCATCAGATAGGCCAGGGTTACCGGGCAGGGGAAGGCAGGTGGAGGGGCGCCGGGGGCAGGTCTAACAGACAAGACGGGCAGGGTGCCTTCCCCTCTAGGGTGCTGCTGAAATGGGAGCCACCAGCCACACGTAGCTACTGAGCATTTGAAATGTGGCCAGTTCAAACTGAGAGGTGCTCAAAGTGCGACTTACACATCGGATTTAGAAGATCTAGCATTGGAAAAAGCGTTCACTATTTTTTATATTGATTTCAGGTTGAAATGATAATATTTCAGATGTTTGGGTTAAATAAAACATATGAAAATGAATTTCACTTCTTAAAACGCTTGTTTAAGGAGGAGACTAGAATATTTACAATGACTTCTATGCCTCCTCTTCCATTTCTATTGAGCTAGATTTTCAGGGGCTCACGTTAAACTTTGGCAAATAGATTGATGAGATATCCATTTTCTTTTAAAAATTTTCCTTTAAAAGTTTTTCCTAAAAAATTTTAAAATTTTCCTTTAAAAATTCCCTTTTCCCTAAGGTAAACTATGGACTGCAGATAATAGTACAATTATAATAATATCGTTGCATCAATTGTAACAAAAGTACCACACTGATGCATGGTGTTAATAATAGGAAAAATGAGTGCACCAGGGATTATATGGGAACTCTGTACTTTCTGCAGGATATTTCCGAAAACTTGCAACTTCTCTAATTAAAAAAAAAAAAATCCCTTTTAACTTGTTTTAAGCATCTGTTCCTGAATACCAGGTGGAAAACTGCTTTGAAAATAAATACAATGCACCATGTGACTGAAGGTATTATTTGTGTTAATTTGATAACAAATCAAGTCCCTTGATTCAATACATCCTTTCCATCCATAAACCCCGCTGGCCCCTTCTTCCCACCTCCACCGCTGCAGCTCAGTCCAGGCCATGTTCTCTGCTGCGGCACTGTCTCCTTCTCCTGCACGTGGGCTTCTCTCACCTCTGGGACCTGACCCCCTCATCCTCTCGCCCTGCCTCCCCGCCTTCCAGCCACAGCAGCCTCCTGGCAGCTTGGTTCCCTCCCACCTCAGGGCCTTTGCACCGGCTCTGCCTGGACCACTCTTTCCTTCCGCTTGCCACATGCTCACTGCCTCACCCCTGGAAGTCTGGACTCAAGACTTAGTTCTCAGTGAAGCCCTGCCTGGCAACCTTCTCTAAATTACAGCTCTTCCCTCTAACACACACACACAGAGCTCAGCTTCTCTCCTCCTGCTCTATTTTTCTCCTTAACCTCTATCCCTTCTAATACACTATACCTCATTTGTCTGCCTCCCCCAACTAGATTCTAACTTCTTATAAGGGCAGGATTTTTATTGGTCTTTGTCGCTGTTGTCCCCCAGCACGGAAACAGCACCTGGCACACAGCTGGTGCACAATAAATATCCACTGAACCTAGAGGATCTCAGATGGACTATCCTTGTGTGGGTGTTTGCTGTATACTGTATGGTCTTAAACAGAGTTCCTGTATGTAGCTCTTTACCTGCAGGGGAAATCATTCAGATCCAGTGAGTTTTCTAAGTCAGGGTTCCTGCATGTAGCTCTTTACCTTCAGGGGAAATCTTTCAGAGCCAGTGAGTTCTCTAAGTCAGGGTTCCTGCATGTAGCTCTTTACCTGCAGGGGAAATCTTTCAGAGCCAGTGAGTTCTCTAAGTAGAACCAAATTATGGGAAGCAGCTGTTTTCTGATGCCACAAAATGGCTCTTAGAACCTGCGCTGAGGCTGGGCCTTGGCGTTTCCAGGGCGGGGAGGAACCCTGGGGAGGGCACGCAGTGGCCCCAGGTGCTTTTCCTCAGCTGCCATCCGATCCTCACCCACCGTGCGGACAAGGGAGCAGCCAGCAGTATGGCTTCTCAGTGGAAATGAAGGAGGGTGGCAACCATTTGGTTGGCTTCCCAGAACGAAGCTAGTTAGACTCACTGGAACCCATTAGACCCAAATACATTTCAAATTGTCCTCATCGATTAGTTTGCCTCCTTTTAAAGCTTAATGAATGCTGTATTTTTTTTTAAATCTTCACAACCTACCTTCCCAAACGTTGCTGGGTTGACTTGCTCCTGAGCATTCTGCCCACAGGTCTCCATGTAAATCTCATACATGAGACAGCAGGGGACACTCTGCCCTTCACAGCTGCAGAAATTATCCACCAACCTGGGGAGAGGAGGACAAGCAGGGGTCACTGGCACCGGTTTTTCAAAAGCAGGACATTTTAAAATATATTTTTATTGAGATACCGTCACACACACACAGTCTGTACAAAGTATACAATCAATGGCTCACAATATCATCACATGGTCTTATTCATCACCATGATCATTTTTAGAACATTTGTGTCACTTCAAAAAAAGAAATTGGAAGATGAAGCTCATACACCCCATACCCCTTAGCCCTCCCTCTCATTGACTACTAGCATTTCCATCTACCCAATTTTATTTTGCCCCTTATCCCCCCTATTATTTATTTTTTAGCCATATTTTTTTACTCATCTGTCCATACCCTGGATAAAAGGAGCATCAGACACAAGGTTCTCATGATCACACAGTCACATGGTAAAAGTTACATTTTTATACAATCATCTTCAAGAATCAAGGCTGAGACAAAGATATTGCAAAAAAGAAAACTACAGACCAATCTCTCTAATGAATATAAATGCAAAAATCCTTAACAAAATTCGAACAAATCGAATCCAGCAGCACATTAGAAGAATTATACACCATGACCAAGTAGGATTCGTCCCAAGTATGCAAGCATGGTTCAACATACGAAAATCAATTAATGTAATACACCATTTCAACAAATCAAAGCAGAAAAACCACATGATCATCTTGATTGATGCAGAAAAGGCATCTGACAAAATTCAACATCCTTTCCTATTGAAAATACTTCAAAGGATAGGAATAGAAGGGAACTTCCTCAACATGATAAAGGGAATAGATGAAAACCCACAACTAACATCCTCCTCAATGGGGAAAAACTGAAAACTTTCCCCCTAAGATCAGGAACAAGACAAGGATGTCCACTATCACCACTGTTATTCAACATTGTGTTGGAAGTTCGAGCCAGAGCAATTAGACAAGAAAAAGAAATACAAGACATCAAAATTGGAAAGGAAGAAGTAAAACTCTCACTGTTTGCAGATGATATGATACTATATGTCGAAAACCCCAAAAAATCCACAGCAAAACTACTAGAGCTAATAAATGGGTACAGCAAAGTGGCAAGTTACAAGATCACAGTCAAATATCTGTAGTGTTTCTATACACTAGTAATGAACAACCTGAGGGGGAAATCAAGAGATGAATTCCATTTACAATTGCAACCAAAAGAATAAAATATTTAGGAATAAATTTAACTAAAGAGACAAAAGACCTATACAAAGAAAACTGCAAGAAAGTGTTAAAAGAAATCACAGAAGACCTAAATAGATGGAAGGGCATACCGTGTTCATGGATTGGAAGACTAAATATAGTTAAGATGTCAATTCTACCTAAATTGATTTACAGATTCAATACAATACCAATTAAAATTCAAAAACTTATTTTCAGAAATAGAAAAACCAATAAACAAATTTACCTGGAAGGGCAGGGTGCCCCAAATAGCTAAAAGTATCCCAAGAAAGAAAAATGAAGTCGGAGGTCTCACACTACCTGACTTTAAGGTGATTATGAAGCTACAGTGGTCAAAACAGCATGGTACTGGGTGGGCTACGGTGGCTCAGCAGGTAAGAATGCTTGCCTGCCATGCCCGAGGACCCGGGTTCGATTCCCAGTGCCTGCCCATGTTAAAAAAAAAAAACAAAAAAAAAAACCAGCATGGTACTGGCATAAAGATAGATATACTGACCAATGGAATCGAATAAAGTGTTCAGATATAAACCCTCTCATATATGGTCAATTGATCTTTGATAAGGCAGTCAAGCCAACTCGCCTGGGACAGAACAGTCTCTTCAATAAATGGTGCCTAGAGAACTGGATATCCATATGCAAAAGAATGAAAGAGGATACGTATCTCACACCCTATACAAAAATTAACTCAAAATGGATCAAAGACTTAAACATTAGTTCTAAGACCATAAAACTGTTCGAAGAAAATGTAGGGAAATAGCTTATAAATCTTATAATAGGAGGTGGTTTCCTAGACCTTACACCCAAAGCACAAGCATTGAAAAAAGAAAGAAATGGGAACTCCTCAAAATTAAACACTTTTGTGCATCAAAGAACTTCGTCAAGAAAGTAAAACGACAGCCTACACAATGGGAGACAATATTTGGAAATGATATATCAGATAAAGGTCTAGCATCCAGAATATATAAAGAGATTGTTCAACTCAACAACAAAAAGACAGCCAACCCAATTACAAAATGGGCAAACAGACACTTCTCAGATGAGGAAATACAAATGGCCAAAAGACACAAGAAAAGATGCTCAACTTCCCTGGCTACTAGGGAAATGCAAATTAAAACCACAATGAGATATCATCTCATACCCACCAGAATGTCCATTATCAATAAAACAGAAAATGACAAGTGCTGGAGAGGATATCCACTGTTGGTGGGAATGTCAAATGGTACAACCGCTGTGGAAGGCAGTTTGGCAGTTCCTTAGGAAGCTAAGTATAGAACTGCCATATGACCGGGCAATACCATTGCTAGGTATCTACTCAGAGGACATGAGGGCAAGGACACAAATGGATATTTGCACACCAATGTTTATAGCAGCATTATTTACAATTGTGAAGAGATGGAAACAGCCCAAATGTCCATCAACAGATGAGTGGCTCAACAAACCATGGCATATACATACGATGGAATATTATGCAGCTGTAAGACAGAATAAAGTTATGAAGTATGTAACAACATGGATGGACCTTAAGGACATTATGCTGAGTGAGATTAGCCAGAAACAAAAGGACAAATACTGTATGGTCTCACTGATATGAACTGACATCAGTGAATAACTGGGAGAATTTCATTGGTAACAGAGACCAATTTTTATCAGGAGATAGAAATAGGGTAAGATATTGGGTAATTGGAGCTGAAGGGATACAGATTGTGCAACAGGACTGACTGTAAAAACTCAGAAATGGATAGCACAATACTACCTAACTGTAATACAATTATGTTAGAACACTGAATGTGAGAATGATAGAGGGAGGAGGGCTGGGGGCACAAATGAAATCAGAAAGAAAGACAAAAAAGACTGAGATGGTATAATCTAGGAATGTGTAGAGTGTATAATGATAGTAACTAAATGTACAAATTTAAAAATGTTTTTGCTTTTTGCATGAGGAAGAACAAAGGAATGTCATTACTGCAGGGTGCTGAAAATAGATGGTAATTAATATTTTAAAATTTTAACTTATGTGTGAGACTAAAGCAAAAAATGTTTGATACAAAATTTATATTTGGACTAGTGCAGTTCCTTATATAACTTATGTGGACAGCTTAATTGAACACCATAAGTACATGGAACCTTGAGTAGGGCATAAGATTTTGTATGTTTGTCCAGAGTGATGCCCCAATAAATCCCAGAGTGTTTTGAACAGTGAGTAAAAAAGTATTTGCAAAGTCGCCTTGGGGGAATGGTGAGAAAGGGGGAAAATTCAACTTCCCCAAGTGGAGAATTCTGGATATTCTCACAAGCAGTGGGGACAACCAAAGCAATAGGCTGAGCCCCCAGTCTTGGGGTTTGTTCATATGAGACTTAACCTCACAAAGGATAGGTCAAGCCTACTTAAAATTAGGCCTAAGAGTCATCCCCAAGAGAACCTCTTTTGTTGTCAGATGTGGCCTCTCTCTCCAGACAACACAACAAGCAAATTCACCACCCTCCCCCTGTCTACATGGGACATGACTCCCAGGGGTGTGGACCTTCCTGGCAATGTGGGACAGAAATCCCAGAAGAAGCTGAGACTCAGCACCAAGGGATTGAGAAAACTTTCTCCACCAAAAGGGGGAAGCATGAAATGAGGCAAAATAAAGTGTCAATGGCTGAGAGATTCCAAACAAAGTCGAGAGGTTATCCTGGAGGTTATTCTGACGCATTAAGTAGATATCACCTTGTTAGTCAAGATGTAATGGAGAGGTTGGAGGGAACTGCCTGAAAATGTAGAGCTGTGTTCCAGTAGCCATGTTTCTTGAAGATGGTTGTATAATGATATAGCTTTCACAATGTGACTGTGTGATTGTGAAAACCTTGTGTCTGATGCTCCTTTTATCTACCTTATCAACAGACAAGTAAAACATATGGAATAAAAATAAATAATAAGGGGAACTAATGTTAAAATAAATTTAGTAGATTGAAATGCTAGTGATCAATGAAAGGGAGAGGTAAGGGGTATGGTATGTATGAATTTTTTTCTGTTGTCTTTTTATTTCTTTTTCTGAATGATGCAAATGTTCTAAGAAATGATCATGATGATGAATATGCAACTATGTGATGAAATTGTGAATTACTGACTATATATGTAGAACGGAATGATCACATGTTAAGAATGTTTTTGCTTGTTAGTTGTTATATTTTTTTTAAAAAAATTAATAAAAAAAAAGAATCAAGGCTACTGGAACACAGTTTCAGGTACTTTCCTCCAGCCACTCCAATACACCATAAACTAAAAAGGGATATCTATAGAATGTGTAAGAATAACCTCTAGGATAACCTCTCCACTTTGTTTGAAATCTCTCAGCCACTGAGATTTTGTTTTGCCTCATTTCTCTTTCCCCTTTCGGTCAAGAAGGCTTTCTCAATCCCATGATAAAGCAGGATATTTTGAAAAGAAACAATGATCAAACACAAGCATGGGATCCAGCCAGGTGAAGCATGCTTAAGTTACTGAAAAGAACCCAGCAAAGGCTCACCACAAGCAGCATTACTAACTTTCCCTTTAGTTCTCAGCCCAGTGGTAAATTTACTGAAAATGGAGTTGGGGACTGAATCACGTACCCCACAAAAGACATGTTCAAAGTTTAATCCACGCTCCTGAGGGTATGAAACCATTTGCAAAGGGGACCTCTGAAGATGTTATTATTATTAAAGATTCGGCCAAGTTGAATAAGGGTGGGTCATAATCGGCAAGACTGGAGGCTTTATAAAGAGAGGAAAGTGAGGCGCTACAGATTTTGGAGAAAGCATGGCCATCGCAATATCGTGATTCTGGATTTCCAACCTCCAAACTGAGAGCCAACAAATTCTCGTGGTTTAAGCCAACCCATTGTGTGGTGTTTCTCATGGAAGCCCAACAAACTAAGGCAGATGGGCATGGGGGGTTATTCTTAAGCTACCAATAACATTCCTGGAGGGAAGGACATGCCGAAAAGAACCAGGAGTTCTTGGGCTCAGTGAAGAGCATTTCATGTATGGTTACAAAGGCTGCAGCCGAGAACCAGCCTAATCATGACATGGAGAACCATCTACGCTCTAAGACACAAAACAATGCCCCCACCTGGTCCTTCAAAGCTGCAGGTATGCCCTGGAGGTAGTGGCGTCTTCACAGTCCCTGCTTGCCTGAGGTTAAGTGCATGCAGTTCTAAGCCTGCCCTCTACCACCTGCCATCTCTGAAGCAGTTTATTTGCATGTTGCTTAATTCCCTGAGATGTAGGGCTCTGGCCCCTGTGTTTGGTTCTTTGAATTGCAATGCAATGTCAAATGCAAAGCACCAAGAGGCTGAGAGGATGTCAGCTTTCTTTACTCCTTTCTTCCCTGTTTGGTACAGAGCTAAGTGACGCTTGGTTGTTACCTGCAGTGCTCGCAGCCTCTGCTCAAGGCGGGATCTCTGACTGTCCGAGGATTCCTGGGCCCTGGGGCTGGTGTGGAGTCCCTGGCACCCAGGGTGGGCACAGAGGGGCTCTGTCTGTGGTCTGCAGCCTACAGACTGGACCCCACACAGACAGCCAGGTGCCTGTTTCAGCAAGAACTGTGCACATTGGTGGCAAATGGTGAGAGTGGCCAGGTCAGAAATGTGGATCCACAGGGGCTTCCGAGCACAACCTTCCCTCTTTTGATTTGGGATAGACTGCCAGGTTTCGTCTCAGTCTTTTAAAGAAATGCCTAAAATTAGCCAGCATAATGTTTAAATAAAGAGGGATTGTTTTAACAAGGAATTGGCAGACAATATGGTTCTCCTTTCTTATTGATGACATACATCTTATTTCCTGAGATGAGGCATGCTTGGACCAAAATTTGCCGGACCTCAGTGGCTTCCCAGAAAAAGGAAAAATCAATGTATGGGGTATAGGGCATGGTTTTCTGAGGGGTTCCCATAACACCAGCATGGGATCCACACAGTGGTTTAAATATAGTTGCTTCTGCACCAACTATTTGCCTTGAAGTTGCATACAGGGTGAGGCTTAACGTGGGACAAGGTAGCAAATTCCTACATCTCGGTGATCTTATATCTCTTTTGTTCGGACACCACTTGTGGATGTATGAAAAGTGTTCTACCTTCAGGTATCACAGAAAAATGTTGACTAAGCCTGGGGAGCGGTGGCAAAACGTTGAGACGTATCGAGTTCAAACAGGCCGCTGGATTTTCAAACTCAGTTTTGTTCATTTGCAGTTATTTCTGATTTAATCAGGGAGTAATCTCCTTAAGAAAGAACTGAACAAAATACTAAGTCCTTAAAATGAACCCCAGTTTACGTTTTTGCTAGTTGTTCTTCCTTGTCCCTGGCATTTGTTTGCTCTAAGCCTCTGTGAAATGTTGTCCTCCTATTTCGAAACCATCATTAACTCTGACTTTATCTGGTCAGACAAGGCAAGCCAAATAAGACTGTAACAGTAATAATGTAATAATAATAATGGAAACAAGCAAGGCCCTTTCTGTCCACACACCGGAAGGACTTCTGCTCCCGCATGGTGCCGCTGCTCTAAGGGTTGCCCCTCTTCTGACTGTCTGCCTTTGGTTGGTTCCCCAAAGTTCTGACCAAATCTCAGAGACTGGTCTGGGGCATCACCTGGACAAACGGATGCTTTGAAATTGGGCTTCAGTTTGTCCCATCACAACTTTCCTGTCCAGACTCACGCTTTTACCTGCACTCAAGCAGTCATGGCTTCAGCACAGGGAATGATCGCTCTGATTGTGACCAGAGGGCTACACCGCTCAGGTTCTGGCTTACCCTGGATTCTCAGGGACCTCCGAGTTTGTGATTAGGAAAATAAGCCTGTGCTGTGCCGAGGCTCCCAGCTGGCACGGGGACACTCATCTCATCACCACGTTTACGCTGAATGCCCCCATCCTGGAGGGAAGCAAGAAGGCGGTGGTGGTGGGAGGGGCGCACGGAAGTCACCTGCTGCAGGGAGCCAGGCTTCCACGGGCAACAGCAGAGCTCAGCAGAACTGCTGGCAGGGAACAAGTGGTCATGGTCCGATGCTGTGCCGCCACAACGTCCCTTGGTGAGACGTGGTGATGGTGCCTGTCCAAATCTGGAGAGGACCAGATCACGAACTTCCCTGTGAGGCGCGTAAAATCAGTGCTTTCCGAGGCCCACTGTTGGCTAACGGGGATGGCTGGGGCCCGAGGACACTCACTCGTCTTCACGGGGGGCGATGGGTCACGCTACAGGCCACGGACTTCTGCATGTGCACCCGGGCCAGGCGTCCCAAGCTTTCCACGTACTCCTTTCCACCATAAGGCACAGCGTGGACCGCCCCACGCTTGAAATTACAGCACCCTTGGCTGCGGCCTGATCTAAAGCACCTATGATTTCTGTACCTTTCAAAATAAACTTGCATTTCGTTAACTGCAACACAGTCTGTGGAGATCTGAAAAAGTCGTATTTATGAGGGGGACAGTCATTTCATCTACAGGAACCAGTTGTTTTGTCTACAGCCAGCACTCAGCATGCATCTGGACTTGAAGACGCATCGGGTTTCATCTGAGGTTTGAAACCAGGGGTCTGGGGGAGTCAGGTCACCATTCTTTGTCATTTTGTACCGCCCGGGCCACCGGGCCCTTCTCTGTAGGCCATCCTGTCCATGAAACGGAAGCCTTGGACGGCTAAGCAGGTGTTCCTCCTGATCCCCAAGACAGCTGAGCTCAGGGCGGGACCCTTCCTTCTCCGAGGCACTGATGTCTCTAAGGAGCTTTGGGAACCCAGCACGTGCCCGACTGGAAAGCCAAGCAATGGGAAGTAATGCTGAAAACAGGGTGTTTCTTCCACATGGT
>PVIY010037873.1:0-24327 GCA_004026745.1 Myrmecophaga tridactyla | reverse complement strand
AGCTCTTGTTCCTAAGTTTAATGGACATTTTCAAGTCCTCACCTTCCCTGACCTCTCAGAAGCAGGAACACTGCCAACCCACCCTGCCTCTTTCACCTCTCTCCTGGCTGTTCTGATACACTGTCCTTCAAGGCTCATGCCTGGGACTTCTCACTGTCTTCTCTCAACCCGGTCTGCCCCTGTCCCACTCATGGCTTCAGTTTTATATCTCCAAGCCAGACCACTCCTCTGAACGTCAAGCCTGGCATCCTAATGTCTGCCTGACAACTCTCCCTGCATGTCTCAGAAGCACCTCAACTTCCACCAGTTGAAGCTCAGTATCCCACAGGTCCCCCCTTTCTCAGGCCCATCCATCCATTTGGGCAAGCCGTGGGCTCTCTCTCTGACTCCTTCCTCCACCTCCTCCCACATGGAATCTTGCACTAAGTCCTATTGATTTTGCTATCTAAATATCTCAAATCTCTCCACTTCTTTTACAATCCACCCCCATCTGCCTTTCCAATTACCATTAACTACCCCTCTTCTACATTTTTCCAAGGTTCACTCCCCACTGGTCTTCCAGCATTCCCTCTAAGCTGCCCTCCAAGCTTCAGTGAATAAGGTTTCCAAAATGGAAATATGATCCTGCCACCACCACCATCATTTAAAATAACTTCCAATAGCTTCTCTTTGCTGGTCAGATCAAGATTAAAATCCTTGCCATGGTTAAGTGCACTTAGCCTCTACTTTCTCCTCTACCATCCACATCACTGTCCCTCACCATCTGTCTTCCAGCCACACTGGCCTTCTGCTAGTCAACCCCCACCACCACCTTGGATATGCCATCCCACATTTCACCAGGAAGATTTTGCACTTCCTTGTCTCCTCTGCCTGGAACCCCTTTCCCTCTTCTATCCATCCTTCATATTTTTCTCTAAGCATGCCTTCTTTGGGGAAGACTTCCCTGACCTCACCCCAGCTCAGCTCCTTTATGGCATTTCTATGCACTGAGTAGTGAGACTTTTTCACACCTCCCTCCTGCCCAACAGGCAGGAACCAGAGTTGATTCTCCTCATTGCTGTGCCCCAACTCCTAGCACTGTGTGTGCCTTGTGTAGGTATTCAATTAATATCTGTGAATGAAAGAATAAGTTAACATAAATGATTAACACTATCCAATTATGAGTGACAGGAAAATGGTCTTGAAAGATATTTCCAAATAAGTAATAATGTTTCGCCATATTCAGAGAAGAGAACACAGCTCAAAATTTGAACTTTCTAAAGAGATATACTATATTTATTTATGGAGAATCAATGTCTCCCTAAATAACTGTTGGACAGATCTGTTGGTGATACCAAATGATCAGCCGCCCAGATTGGGCTTGGAGTACTGGTATATGACAAAGGTCTCCATCCAGCCTAGATTGAAGCCCTGATCTCAGGGAACACATTCCAGGTGGTGAAGCTTCAAGGGAGAGGAGAGAAAGGAGAACACAGAGCCGAGGAACGAGCTCTGACTGAGAGATTCAGCGCTATTCTAGCCACACCACGCGAGCGGTGGGCGGCCATGCCTCTCGGGGCCTCCGTCCCCTTCTCTGTGAACAGCAGCATGGATTCACTGCTCTTCGAAAGTAGAGTCATAAGGCTGGGCTTTATAAGGGAGGTGAAACTTGAGCAGAAATTTGGGTGGTTTAGGTAGGCAGACATGGAGGAGGAGAGAATTCTAGAAGACAGAATCAGCAGAAGACAGAGCGAGCACTACAAATGTGAGGGGTGTAAATTAATTCCTTCCTCCTGTCCTCAGTCAGTGAATTAAGCAACACCATGAATCCACTTAGTAGTAGGACTGTGACGCACTCCAGGGACATAAAACTGATTAAAATCAAATTGTTCCCTTCAAGGTCCCTTCAAGGACTGAACAATTTTGCAGAAGAATTATTCACTTAAAAGAGATCATAACAACTCAATGTGGTAAATATAAAGAGGAAGGCAAACTCAGAGCGCTGTGGGCATCCAGGCATGGAGCCCTGAGAGGTGTTAAACAGAGGGCTTACATTTTGGAACGAGCAAGCAGTCTGGCTGACCGCCATACTGCAACAAGTTGGATTTGCCTGATTTGTCAACCTCAAGGAGTTCAAATGAGCTTTGGGTTTAGAAAGACCAGGTTGAGCTCTTTTGAGCTCTGTTTCCTTGGACCACCTAACTTCTCTCTAATTGCATCTGTTTTCTTTCTTATCGTTGAAATAGAAATAAGAATCATCCATACATCATTGACTTGCAAGGGCAAATGGGGAAAATACTTTAAACATGTAGAGCCGTACCCAACACATAGTGAATGTTTAAAAAATGCTGCCTGTGAGCATCAGAACTCCTTGGTGAGCATCTGCAAGGCTCCGGCACAGCATGGCGGACCTTGTGGGGAGCCAGTGACAAGCTGAAGGTGGTTAAAGGAGCACCTTCCTCTTGGATTCTCATTCACTACCACCCGAAGAAGCCGGAAGACAAGGTCCAGCCCCCAAGTTACATGGGAGGAGCAGGGAGAACGAGAGCCTGCTCATCACGAACCTTAATAATGGCGGCCAGAAAGGCCAGCCTGGGAGGTTAAGAAAAATCATTAAGTAACAACTCAAAGAGAAATGAAGGGACATGAAGCCAGGCTTCCCGAGCCACTTGGTAGCTACACTGCTGTGGTCAGACTACCCGTGGCCACATGCATTAATTTTTGTGATGTAATTTGGGTAATGGACATTTTTCTTCCTAAAAAAATTGCAAAATTTGAAAATCACTATTGTCCATCCAAAGCCTTAATTAGAAAGCAATCTGTCTGTTTTGGTGTTTAATTTTATGCAGTTTTATGGAATAAAATGTGCCTGATAGATTAAAACAAAAAGATCTGGCCCTTCCCAAAAAAGCAAACAAACCTGAAAGGCCACTGAAATGATTCTTCAGAGTCTCGCGAATCAAGCGGCAGAGGTGAGAGAGGACAACACTGCCAGCATGAAATGTGACTGGACTAGAAGTCACTCCTAGGGACCTAGTCCTATTGGGTTGCTCCGAGAGGATGAGGTGACAGAGCAAAAGGAAAATGCTGAGGATAGAAAAGTTGAGAGGTGAATTCAAGTCACTTCAGCTATGAATATTTCATTCACAAAACACTAGCAATTTGTCACTGATATTTTTCTTAAGTCAAGGCTAACGAGGTGAGACTAGGAGATTCAAAATTCCGCTACTATGTTGTGTTAAAGCCTGAGCATTTGTCCTTAAAATATTGGTTCCTCTTGCTTTCTTTCTACTGTGTATGGTAGAAAAAGTCTTCCCTTCATTTAATGAATATTCATTAATCTTATGCTAAGAACTAAGCCTTACACTGGGCAGAAAGAACTGGTACAACCCATGTTCTCAATTAGCTTCAAACCTTGCTACACATCTCCTGCCCCCAGGGCAGGTACCCTCCTTGGTACCCTCCTTCTACTCTGCAAAGCATTTACAATGAAGCAAGCAATCAGCGTGAGAAGGGCATTGCAGGGGAAAAGGAGCAGCATATGCAAAGTCTTCAAAGCTAGACAGAACACCATGAGCTTGAGAAAGTCGTGGTTCAACTAGCACCTTGAGTGCTCTAATTCTCCACCCAAACTTCCCCACATGGTCCTCAAGGACACCTAAAGAAACTTCGTAATTTCTTACTGCAATAGTCTTTTATGTCCCCTTAATTTCCAGGAAAATATCTAGGCTCTTCAGAACAGTTAATAAGGCATTTTCATTCCACTTCTGGCATACCTTTTCCACCTATACAATGAACTTATGCTTCAGTCACACAGTAAAGCTCACCTGTGCCCCATGTGCTACCTAAGCTGCTGAGTTTGCTATTGCTTCTGCCTGAAAGGATTGCTTTAGTCCTTTGCTATACTCCTGCATGGTCAAATGAAGTCCTTCAAGACCTCAATTAAATCTTACCCCCTCAGGGAAGTCTTCCTTGACTCCCTGGAACCCAACATTCTGACTCTCACATCTCTATTGTGCTGATAGAGTCACCGACTCTTTTTCCCTCTAGGTTTGCCTTCCCCACGTGTGTGAGCTGCTGGAAAACACAATCTACCTCTCCTTTCCCATGGCACACCTACTACCTAGGACAGTGCCCAGTACATGCGAAATGCTTCATGCTTTTCAGGTATCTTTTCCTGTTATTTTGGTTTTCCAGAACCTATTCCTTTGCAGACTCAAGTTAATTGGATGCTTCCTCTGGAGCTCTGAGTGGCTGATATGGAAGGGCAGAGAGTTAAGGATTGATTCAGCACCAGTCAGGGTTGAATCAGGGTCCAGACTGGACCTTGCTGTGGTCTAGACCCCTAGCCTCCCTCTGCCCATGTCCATTTTATGGACCAGTTCCCAAGACTTTCCGTGACACTGTGAGCTAGCCCATGTCCTTCCAATAAGTTCCTTTTCCACTCAAGATAGCTTCAGTTGGTTTCCATTGTTTGCAAACAGGAATCCTGCCTGGGACATGGAATGAATGGCAGTATGTAACATCTGTGCCTCCACTGATTTCCCATTCTGCTAAGCCTTTCTTAGTTCAATGTGATTAGTTCAGTGAAAAGAACACTTCCAAAAAAGTCCAGAAACTCTTCTTCCACATGCCAAAGTCCCTGTTACTGACTTAACATGACCTTGAGTGAGTCATTTTGCCACCTACCTTCCCACAAGGGTGTTAGAATTATTGAGTTAATATTCAGAAGTTCTTTGTGCTTTAAATAGTGCCTTTCAGCAGAGGAGCTCAAAGAACTATAATCACCACAGCTGCGCAATAAATTATAAAGGGATTCATTAAGAGTTATCATATTTATCTCAAACTTTTAATGAGAAATTGACTACGAAATTGCAAATTTTCCATTTGACAAGTGAGCCTAAAGAAATTTAGAGAAAAAAGTATGTAAATCACATACATTAGATGTATTTTCTCCCAACCCTATTCATTCTCAACAGATTAACAGACCACACAAGCACTCCACTACTTCTGGAAACTTCCTCAATTCACATGGGAAAATAATTCTGAAAAGGTAGAAGAACATTCTCTACCTAAGTCCACTGGAGACCAGAATGTGGGCTCCTCGGCATGGCGTCTCTGGTTCTCTAAGCTCCTCCAGCCTCTTCCTTATTCGGCCGCCTCCAGTCACATTGAAGATACTGGAGCTGCTGTGTTGTACTTAGTGTAGGAGCCACTTTTCAAGAATAGCAGGAATATTGGAAGGCATGATTTTACATTTCACTAAGCAAGAATTTCATTCTAGAGCCAATATATTGTTCCCTAAAATATTTCTTGCTTATGCTTTTCCTCTGTGATTACTTATAGTTATTAAAATATAAAGAAAAGCAGACATCTGCCTAGCTGAGCACCCCTGGGCTGGTTGAAAATACTGGGTGGTTCACCTTACAAATTGCACTTCCTCACAAGTTACCGAAATGGTGGAGGGACAGTGTGGCAAGAACTGGAGGAAGTTCTGTAAGTGCTAGAGTTGTGCATTTGCAGTTCTAGCACATTCTAGAACCGGTACTCTAAATACACATCCCTATCATCACAAATGTTTAATATACACTCCTATTTCTGTCTTCATTTTTATCAATTATATGCAAAGGAGAGGACCTACATAGTGCTAATCATGCACGTTATAAAATATACACTAGCATCAGAAATTAAACAAGGGTAATATAAAATAGCATCAGAAATTAAACAAGGGTAATATAAAATAGTGATATAGAGGCACCCTAATATTTTCCTCTCACACCCCAGGCAGCATTCGCTGGGTTGAGCGTGCCCCAATTTGGGGGCTACCCCTTTCTAGAACTTCATTTGGAGAATATCTGTCTGCACTCTTTTTAATTGCACCAACTTTGGATATCAGCAGAGTACTTTGCAAACAGTAGGTGTCAGTTAGTGAATTGAACATAAAGACTTTAAATAAGTATTTCTCCAGTTTGCTTCAATCTTGTTTTTGTGGCTCACCAGTAAAAATCAATACATACTAGGTAACAAGTGGTTTCCTGCATTTAAAACATTTAACAACTGTGGAAAGCTATCCAAATCCACAGCTTTATTCTGCCTTGTGCAATCTCCCACATTGAGGTCAGAGTGTGCTCAGAAATGGAAGGATAGGTAGTGGGGATGGAAATGTTTTACCTGCAGGTCTCTGCAGGGTCAGGGCAGAGACGGTGGCCAGCCATGCATGGAGCCCCATTGTCCTGCCTAGTGTCCGTGCTTCTGCATGTAGGCACAGGGACCTGCTGTTCCCAGATGGCTGGAGCAGTGCCTGTGGGTGAGCCCCTGGGGAAAGGAACAACTGCCACCTAGAACCCTTAGAACAGTCTGCAGTTCCATCTCACCATGTCACCGGCCACTGCCCTGGCCAGGTCTGGTCACTCCCACTCACAAGTTTGGTTTTTTTTAAGCAGATAGAAAGTTTAATGAATACACATGTGAGAAGACATGTGGGCACTCTTGCAAGAAAGGAAAGATGAAAGGCGAGAGACAATAGGCAATGCAATGCCATCTGCTTTTATAGATTTGCTTTAACTTACTTCCTCCCCCTTCTGGGCTCCAGGTCCTTCCTCCAACCCTCCCTTCTCTCCAGGTCGGGGCCTGGTGGTAGATGGTGCTGGGATGGTGGGTGGGCTCCAGCCTCTCCGCAGATGACTCGCTCAGGTGGGGTCGGTTAGGCTCCAGGTGGGTCTCTTGCCGCCAGGTGTTCCTGTAAGTGCGCAGCCCCGGGGCAGGTGTCTGTCCAGGGCACGGGCCCTCCTGACCTTGGTTAATGCCCTTGCCCCAGGGCTCCTTCACAGTTTTTCTATGTCCCCTCCCTCCCTGTTCCAGCCAGTCTCAAGTTCCCCCTGAAAGAGTTCTCACCCCTTAATCTTAAGGGGTGCTGAGGGACGAGGGTCTGCCTTCTGTAGCTGCTTCCTGCTTGTCAGGGGCATGCACCTGCCTTCGCTGCCCACAAGCTGCTGAGCCTATGTCCCCGGCCACCTGAGTCCAAGGCCCCTGTGTTCCCCTCCTGGCTGGCTCCCAGCAGAGTGTACCTGAGGTCAGCCCAGCTCCTCCCGGCAGCTGTGTGCACGCCCAGCCGAGGGTGTGAAAGGTCAGCCTGCTCTCAGGGCACCACACAGCGGCCTGCTCACCTCCCCGCCTCCCCGAGGGTTTGCAACAAGCCCCATGTCTCCCCCGGTGCTTTGGGGCCCTTGCTGAAGTCTCCAGTGAAGTAAAGACATCCCATAAGGAGAAAGCCACTTTATGATGCTTTCCAAGTGAAGGAAGCTGCATAGCTCCTTGCATAAAGGGGCTATCCAGTAAACAGGGATTGAGTGAATGAATGATTTACCATGCGAAGGCCAATATCCAGCTCGTTTATCTTTGTATTTAGGTGGTCAGAGCAGAGCAGGACATCAGCAAGCGTTTGTCGAGGAGTGTACCGGTTTAAAAGGATTATGTGCCTAGAGAAGCCATGTTGTAATCCTGATCCAGTCTTGTGGGGGCAACCATTTCCTTGAATCCCTATTTAGCACTACAGGTCGGAGACTTGATTAGATTATCTCCATGGCGATGTGGCACGCCCAAGCTTTGATTAGAGGGAAATGTGACTCCACCCATTCCATGTGGGTCTTTACTGGAATCCTTTAAAAGAGGAAACATTGGAGAAAGCCTCAGAGCCACAGGAGAGCCACGAAAACCATGAGAGCCCACACAGCTAGAGACCTTTGGAGATGAAAAAGGAAAACGCCCCTGGGGAGCTTCTTGAAACAAGAAGCCTGGAGAGAAAGCTAGAACAAGTAACTATACAGTTGCTTATTTTAATATGAAGGCAATTAAAACATCATCCAAAAAATTTAAACTATGAATATGATATAACTTGTGCCGAGGGTTCTCCACCTAAACGCTAACTTTTGCTCCACCTGAATTGCTAAATAATATTGCTACCTCACTTCCACCGTACTTTCTTTAGAAAAACTTTGCTAGGAAAAAAGAGAGAAAAAACAGATATGCACAATTTCAAAAAGATTTTGTAGATCTGCTTTAAAAAGGTGAACTTGTATAATATAACAATGGTCCTTTTAGCCTGAAATTATATATGTTTGATAGCTTAATTTAAACAAAATTTTAACATGCTTGTCTTCGACATATTAAAATCTTGAAAGTTAACATTACACGTTTTTTAAAATGTTAAGTTTGTTAAAATCAACCAGACAAAAGCCAGGTAATTCAGAGCTAAAGTTGACAACCCTGATCACTATTTTCACCCAGCAGGTGATGTAACTGCCCGACTTCCATTAAATGATGCACTTACAGCTGCAAATGTGCCCATTAGAATCCTTCAGCAGTTCTCTAATTTCTCCTGTAAGGAGTTTGGTGGTTAAATCTTTGCATGTGTTAAGGAAATGCAGGTATTTGTGTTGAAATCCAAGACCTTTGCGAATGCAACAGCAGCCCCAGGAAACATCCGTCTACTTTAACTCTGTGAGTTAAAATGAGTCACAGAGACTGGAAGTTTACTTTGAAATTCATCGAGGCATCCTCCTGGGCGGGTGTATGGGATGGCTGATGATATTTATTTTAGTAGTCGTGTTAGCTCAAACGTGTCCGGTGCCTCCAGGCCAAGGGCTGCGTTAAGCGCTGAGCCTGGCCCGTGTGTTTTCATCCCCATCACAATGTGCAGCGCCTGGCCCCTGGTCACACAGCAAGCATGTGGGGAAGAGGCAAGAGGCAAGCCTCAGACATCATGTGCTGTCCCGTCTGAGTAATGGGTGTGCTGGTTTATGCTGGTCACGGAAAGATGATGTTACGATGAAAAAGGAAAGGGGCTTGGAGTCACACTACCCTCCTCTTGGTTCTTTCTCTGATACTCACTAGCCTAGGGACTAATTTTACACAATTCATTCAACTTCTCTGGGGCACGATAGCTTCCTCAATAAAATGTCCACAAGAAAACGATGTCTGCCTGGTCTATCTGAAAAGGTTGCTATGGAAATTGAGGAAACCTTTGGGATTTGAGGCACGGTACACAAACCCAATCATTCTCAGAAGTGGGTGAGGTCAGGACCAGTTGGGGTCCTGGCCCCTGAGTCAGGTGAAAAGGCATGTGCCCAGGTGAGGCTAAGCTACCTTGTGCCCAGGTGAGGCTAAGCCCCCTTGTGCCCAGGTGAGGCTAAGCCCCCATGTGCCCAGGTGAGGCTAAGCCACGTTGTGCTAAACGAGCCCGGTGGGATTTGGGGCAGGAAGAGATCACCACAGGCTCACGAGGTGACTGAGGTGGCCCCGAGATGGGCAGGATGCTGGGAGGTGGAATGGAAGCCGAGAAGGGAACAAGTATGAGAGAAAAGTGGGAACCTTATTCCATGGGGGCTGGAGCAGCGGTGAAAGGCTTTAGCCGCGAGTGAAATGTCAAGTGATGCCTAAAGAGACCCAGCCTGGCCTCTGAACTACATTGTTTCCACCTAAGGGGAGGTGAGGAAAGCCCAGGGGGCGGCATCACAGGGCTTACAGGACGCCAAGCAGAGACTCCCAAACGGGGAGTCCGCGCAAAAAGCTAGAGGCAGGGCCGCTGCGGCGGAGGTTTATGTGGCACGGGTGGAATTTATTGGGGGGCGGGGGGACAAAGGCTGAGTTTAGTCTCAGTGGATTTGCTTTTCTCAAACCGGGTCACAGGGGTGGGAAAAGCCGATGGGCCAGGGGGCAGCCAGCGACTGGGGGTCACTCATCCCAAGGTCACAAAGCCTGAGAGGCTAAAGAGTAAAACTGAGGATGGAGGAAAGCAGACAAGTTCTGTCTGTCTGTGCCAGCTTTTCTTCTGCACGCTTACCATTAAGCCTTCAAGAAAAGCAGCTTACATAATATGCACGCTGCTAATTGGTGAAAATTAACAGGGAGCAGCGAAGGCATTCAAGGCAACGAGTTTCCATTTTCAAAAATGAACATATGACATCTAACGCCCTCAAACTGAACTTGGGTTTTGGAAATGCCTAATGAGTTACCATAAATCTAGGATTTTAAATCCTTTATATAAAAGGTCACCTAAAATCTCAGTATGGTTTTCTTTTCAGTATGTTTTAAAACCATAAGTCAGGAAAGAAGTAGCTTTCAGATTCTGTTTATTTTTGACCTAATAAATCTCATTCTCTCCATCATTTTCCTCAATGCTTACTTTTACTCTTCAATCCTAATGTAAGGAGGTTGAAAAGAATATGAAAGAAAAAACTATGCTGATACCAGCATCGTGGGTTAGAGAAGGGAGTCCTAAAGTCAGTTTAAAAATTACCTGAAAAGCTAAAATACTGGTTCATGGTCACACTGCTTGGATACCAATTTAGCAGGCCTGGGTTGTGGTTGAAGAAACTTCTTTTAAAAACAAACAAACCAAAAATCCAAATAAAACAAATGGTGATTTCCATCAATTAGTTTTTGGATCACACTTTTTGGCAGACTTCCGTATATTCTCAGTTTCCTGTTTATGAAAGCATTAGCTGTTATGCTTATTAATATCAAGGAAGCTTATTCAAGAGTTGCATAAAATATAAACAAATGATACAAATCAGAATATCAAAACTTCAACAGATTTTAATGCGTTTTTATTATTTACTTGATGGGCAGTCTCTCTCTTTGATGGTCACTGTAATAGGCTGTAAATGAACTGCTCTATCTGGGAGAAGAGCATGCCACACAGAGTGACTTAAATATGACAGGCTCTGCTCTGCACGGTTGCAGGGAACTTGAGATACAAAAGGGGGAGGTACAGTTGTGTAGATTTTAACATTATGTTGTGTGAAATCAGCAACATAATTTTATATTTAAGTATTTATCACAGATGATAGTGCAAACTAAACTCTTTCCCTGAAAAGTCACTAAATAAGAGAGAAAAAAATAGATTCGTACATGTTTGACTACAGTTTACACCAAAAGGTCAAAAGTCAAGGCTATGGACCCTATATTAATGAAATTCTAAATGAGGGCACCTTATTGGAAGGAAGCTAACAAACCATATTCTCAAAAGAAAACAGGAAAGAGAGAGAAAGCTTGAGCAACTGTGAGAAAGGGTTGAGAGGACATAAAATTAGGATAAAGAAAGTTAAGAGAGATCAAGTGGGAGCTAACATATCAGAAAAGTCACATTTTTAGCTTGGCTTCGCTTGCATAATTGCTGGGGCAAATCATTTAACCCACTTATTTGGAAAAATAGTGCTAAAGCTAATCAGAACTGTCAGGATCTAATAAAATGTTTCCGACAGCCATGCTCAGCTCAACAAGGGTTGTGTTTCTCTTTTGAAGTTAAAGGTTGCTTGTGGGATATTATTTATGTGCTGTTAAACCTCGTAAGGAATATATTAAACTTATCGGGAATAAACTGAACATACAATACAAACATTAAGCTGTTCCATTTGAGATACAACTTCCTATAGTGCATAAATCTGCCAACATCTGCTAAATATGTAAATGATTTATTATATTCTCTGGCGTATTTAATAAGTTGATTGTAAATTTGACCAATGACTAGGCATGAGACCTCCAAATAATTTGTTGACTAATTAAATAGGAGTGTCTCAAGACAACATGTGTTTTTTATACATATATATTAATATATATAATTCTGCAGGCAGCAGCAAAAGAGAATATGTATTCTTCACTGCTGTTGCCTGAAGAATTCAGTGATTATAATAGTAGGTGAAGAAATGTAAGTGTGTGAGTTTTGGGAATTGATTTCGGAGAGGGCTAATCCTTTAGGACAATTTTCAGAATGCATGAGAGCCCATAATCTATCTTTGTCATTTTCTAACTTGGCTTTGGAATCCAACCAAAAATGGACTTTTTGTGCTTTGCTGGCTGGGAGCTCTTAATGCCCACAAGCAGATCGGACTGTTAAAGTCACCGCTGTAACCTCACCTAGAGGCCTGGGGGAAAGCAGTGCTGCCCAGGACAGGTCCCAACAACAGCCCAGTGCTTTAGAAGCCTGGTCAGCACTGCCGAGTTTTGAGAGGAGTCTGTAGTCATCATTCACCCGCCCTCCATCAGAAGCACTGGGGAGTAGATGCAGATGTAATAAGTAAATAAAGTTGTGCCACCTAAGGAAATTGTCCTTAAAGGGGAAGCCTCACAAGTAACAAATTACTGTGTTTGCAAATGCCCGTGTTTTGACCACTCATATTGGTGTCACTCCAGAGGAGAACCTGTTTCCAGGAGACAAGCTGAATGTTTGGGGAGAATGAGACACAAGAGGTTCCTTTTCCTTAGCGCCCTTTCACCCTGCTCCTCACAGTGTGCACTGCCAATCCCCAGGGGGTTGCTAAACCTCGTTCCAATTCAAAAATTAGGGAAAGAAGATTCTCTGAGGAATTCCAGAAAGGAGAGTTGTCTCTCCTTTCAGCGGTTTGTGGAAAGGGGAAATATGAGCAATTGAGATGAACAATTTGGAAACCAAATAAAAGTGAAAAGGATGAGAAATGAGTGCCACAAGCCCTGTGGGAGTAAAGCAAAGCTATGCATTCCTTCCTTTCTTTCCTTCCCTGGGAAGAAAACCCGGAAGCTTGAAAAAGCTGTCATATGAATTTGAGGACCTGCAGACCCCTCTCTCTGAGTTCTGAGTATTTCTCGGTGCGGGACGTGGCGGTAACTACTTCTGAAGGACTTTCCAACCAGGTGCAGGGAAAAAACATGTGCTCAGAGTGGCCAACCCCCGGAGGAAGTGAGCCCCCGCCCCAAAGATACACCAGCCCAGGCTTATTTTCAGAACACTGCACAGTTCTCTGCCAGCTCTACTGCTCCTTGTCTGGACTGAATCTTCCCACTAAGTAATTACTTTCTTATTCTACCAGTTAAATCTGATCATTGCAGCTAGAACCAGATGCATTTCAAACACTTCCTGCCTCTTAAGTCCTAGGGAGTGGTTGTGCAGACGCCACAGAATTGTCATTTACGCAGAGGTGATGGCAACACAGGAGCAAGTAGCTAAAGAAAAACTGCAAATAGGTGGGCAAGAGGCCAGAAGAACTTCAGGGCAATAATCAGGATTACTATAAAGCCACAGTCATTCCTCAAGCTGACACAGGAGCTGTGAGTAAGGTGATGCGACTAACTATAAAGATTAAACTCTGACGTCCTTGCATTTATCTGCTGGATTTTTGTAATTACTAAGAGCATTGCTCTCACGCTGTCATGATGCATGTGAAGGCTGGAGGCTGCGTGTCCCCGACAGAAGCACATCCCTGACGCTCACCCCTTCCCGTGGTATGGAGCCCTTGTGAGCAGGATTTCTTGGTGAGTAGGAGCTTACATTAAGTGAGACGTGGCCCCCCCTCACTCAGGGTGGGTCTTAATCTCACCAGAGGCCTTTATAAGAGGTTAAAAGACAGAGAGAAGACACAGGAAAATGCCAGAGGAGCTCAGAGGGGAAAGCCAGAGCCGCCGGGAGAGAAACACACAGAGACTCAAGTTCAGCCAGCAGGAGCCCGGAGCACTGACCCACGAGCAGGGCCAGCAGATGCCACCATGTGCTGGCTGGGAGGCAGAGGGGCCAGGAACGGTCTGCAGGGAGAAGGTACCATCTTATTGATGCTTTGCTTTGGGCATTTCCACAGCCTCTGAACTGTAAGCTTGCACAGTAATAAATCCCCACTGTAAAAGCCAACCCATTTCTGGTATACTGCATTTCATCAGCTTTAGCAAACTAAAACAATACATACTTCAAACAACCTTTACAAGGGCACGAGTGTATGGCAAAACCGCTGCCTTATACAAAAACAATCTGACGGAAAGGTCAGGAACAAGTCAGCACGAAAGTATATAAAAAATACTGTAAAATAACTTTGTGGTCAAACAAGGAAGCTGTAATCTAGATAAAAGTTTATAAAACGCAAATGCAAATCAACTGGCTCCCTCAAATACATAGGCCTGCTTCTGACATCATTTCTGATAAAAAGCGTCTTGCTTTGAAGCAAGCAGACTTCTACATTGTAAGCCAGAGCTTTTGTTTGTGTTTTTGGCAGCAATTAAGAACAAAAAAAAAAAAAAGCTGATTTTTGTAGCTACCAAAGAGATGAGAACAAAGTTAACTTAAACGGAACCATTAAGATGTGAATCACCATATTTGTTTGAACCTAAACAAATTTGTCTGAACCTAAATCTTGATTTAATTTTACTGAGCCTTTTGAATACATGCTGTTGTATTCAATCAAAATATATTTTTCAGGAGCTTAGTTCAAGTATTTTACTGTCTCATGGGCCTTTCAAAGGAGCTGTGCAGTACTGACTATCAAAACATTTCTCTCTCTTTATTCCGCCAGCCAAAAACACATTGCCATATTGAATTGTGCCCAGAGTCTCTGAATAAATTTCCATATGATAGCTATTTTACTACTCTTTTCTCAAGTTCATGCCTGGGAAATGAAAGCACCATACAGTGAAATCACCCAGCAACCAGCTTAATCCTCTTCTCATCCATTCATGCAACAGATACTCTCCAAGGTCTCCGAACATGCCAGGAACTGTCCCATGAGCTGGGGATTTAGACATAAGCAGAAGGGGTCAAATTCCCTGTTCCCCTGCAGTTTTCATTCAGGAAGTCGGACCCATATGTTCACGGGAAGAGTGTGTCCCTTGGATTGGGGAACAAGGGATGGTGTAGGGGTGGGGTGAGGAAAAGAAGGGAGATCTACCAGTTTAGGTTGGGTGGTTGGAGAAGTCCTCCAGAGAAGGAGCCTGCGAACAAGTACCTTAAGGTGGGACGTGAGACTCATGCTTGGTACTTTCACAGCCAGCAAGGAGAGCAGCATGGCTGGAAGTGGAGGGATGAGAACCACATGGCATTTGCCATCCAGGCCTTTGTAGAGTTCAGGCCTTAACTCTGAGAGCTGAACAGAGGGTAACACAATCTGAGTCTCATTCTAAGGACCATCCCTACTACTGTGTTGGAAATCAACTGTATAGGGCCAAGGGGGAAAGCGGAGCCCCATTAGGAGGTGACGGCAATAGTCCAAGAAAGGGATGATGGTGGATCCTGGATATATTCTGAAGGAAGATATAATGGGGTTTGATGCTTTCAGGATGGGAACTTTATCCAAGCCCACATAAAATTAAGCTCTGTTTTAAAAAAAATCTTTAAAATGTATATATCATCATTTTCAGTGTCCATCAGATTCTACATTGGAGGTGATTGTCTTTAACCCATTATCATTCTTTGTTGCTCTTTTGAAAGTGAAGCATCTCATCTGCAGCATCATCCTTAACCCCCTTCTAGGAGACATCCAGGGAAATGGCAAACAGTCCAAGCCATGGAGTCCGAAGGACCTGAGTTCAAAGCCCGGCACTGCCACTGGCAAGTTGTTAGCCTTGCCTGCCTCTTCTGTAGGAGCAGATGATGGTGGTGGGGTTTCCCATGCCTTTATCGCAATGATTGCATGAGATAATACAAACAAAATGCTTGAGCTGGTGTCTAGCATAAAGTAAACTCTCAATAGATGTTCCTATTATTTTCATTATTAGTTTGTTGACTATTATCTATAACTTGCATTTAGTAAGCACAATACATTTGTATTGAATATTGTGCTGGTTTGAAACCGTCGTGTACCCCAGAAAAGCCATGTCCTTTAACCCTCATTCAATATCGCTAGGTGGGAGCTTTCTGATTATCCATGGAGATGTGACCCACCCAATTGTGGGTGGGACCTTTTGATTAGGTGGTTTCCATGGAAATGTCTCTCTACCCATTCAAGGTGGGGTTGCTTACTGGAGCCCTTTAAGAGCAAACCATTTTGGAAAAAGCTTCAGAGCCATGAGAACCATGAGAGCTCGTGCAGCCAGAAACGTTTGGAGATGAAGAAGGAAAACACCCCTCGGGGATCTTCATTAAGCAAGAAGCCTGGAGAGAAAGCTAGCAGAGATCACCATGTTCGCCATGCACCCTTCCAATTGAGAAAGAGAAACCCTGATCTTCACTGGCCTTTCTTGAGTGAAGATAACCTCTTATTGGTGGCTTAATTTGGGCATTTTTATAGACTTGCTTTAATTGGGACATTTTCATGGCCTTAGAACTATAAACTTACAACTTAATAAGTTCCCCTTTTTAAAAGCTGTTTTGTTTCTGGTATATTGCATTCTGGCAGCTTGCAAACTAGAACAAATATTGTTAGCACTATATTGAGAATCATCTAGTACTTTCCTTGTTCAGCACTTTGCATCTGTGAAGATGAGGTGCCAAAGCTGCATGATGTGTCAGGAAACCCCGTCCCATGACGAAGTGGGCACCACTCTTCTGGCTTCACCACAACGCCCTGGTAGAAGTCTCAGGCATTGTCCTTGGATCTTCACAAAGTAAACTCATATGGCATTGTGGGCAGAATGCCATCTCCCTAGAGATTTCCATATCCCAACCCACAGAACTCGTGGAAATGTGGCAGTGCCTGGCAAACTGGAATTAAGGGCACTTTGCAACAGTCTCAGTGTCAGGGAACTAAGAGAAAGAGGGGAGGCTAAGAGAATTGCGGGTCCCTTTAAAGGGATCAGCCCCCGAATAAGTCAAGGCCCTGTGGCCAAACGGGAATGCGGCCCAGGGTGTCCCGAGCTCTCAATGTTTCACGAGAATCTGGAAATGTCGATCTCTATATTGGCTGGTTCTTAACCACCAGCGCTAGCTATAAGTACTTCAAGACCGCTCAGCCCACGCTGACTGGGCCAACGAGGCCGTGTGCAGGCCAGCTCTGCCCACTCCCTGCTCCTGGGTAGCTCTGTGTGATGTTTCCACTCTATCCCCGGGTATTCTCCATTACCTTCAGCAGCCAGAATCTTTCCTGATACGGAAAGAAAAGAAATGATCATGCAAAATTAGTCTGCACCTATTTGACTCTTAGTTTCCATCCTCTGTGCTCTGAGGTTTCGGGTGGGCCAACTGTCCTCGCAGGGGACCAGGGGAAGGGTACTGGGGAAGAGCTTCAGTGGCGGGACAGCGAGGGGGAGGAGGAGGGGAGGGGGAGGGAGAGGCATTTCCTCCTGCCCAGCATGACCCTCAGCCCCACATGACCCTCAGCCCCATGCGACCCTCAGCCCCACACGCCTCGCTTTACTTCCAGCAGGGCCTCCTTCCCCACCTCTGTTCCAGCCAACCCCACTGGCCCGAGAGGATCTGGTCCAGGTGGGCCTCTGAAACCAGCCTTGGCATGGCCACGCAGCTAGCAACTGTACAGAACTAGGCAACAACTTAGGCCCAGAAAATTCTCAGCCCTCATTGCACCGTGTGTTGTTTGACTCCCTGTGGGTCCCGCATGACGTCCTAGCTAGGCTTGGCCTCTGGGATTTTGGAAGCTGGAATTCCCTTGTTTGCCCTGATTTATAACAAGGATTCCTGGGCACTCCTGCTGACACTAAATACCCCCTAGCAAAGTTGTGCCGCCCCTCAAACAGCTTTTCCTGTGTCTTCTGCTGGGGCTGACCGCCCCTTCCTTTGACTTCCCTTACTGTGCTGTGTTCCATCTGCCCCCAGACTTCTTGGTCTCAAGACCCTTTTTACAATTTTAAAGACTATGGAAGGTATCTTAGGGAGGGTCTCTAGAAGTCAAAACCTAAAATTGTGGAATTGTAACCCATACCAAACTCAGAAATCTGTTCTACAACTAATTGTGGTGCTGTGCTTTGAAATGTATTGCTTTTTTTGTATATATGTTATTTTTCACAAAACTAAAAATAAATATTTCCTCTAGTCTCCAGTGTTTTGGAGCAGCTAGAGGGAAAAATCTGGACTAGTGTAATGGTAACCCATAACAAACTCAAGAATCTGTTCTGTATCTACTTATTGAAGTGTACTTTGAAAATCATTGCTTTTTTTCTTTTCTTTGTATAAATGTTATATTTAACAATAAAAAATGTTAAAAAAAAAAAAAACTACTGAGGACTCCAAAGAGCTTTTGTCCATGTGAGTTATGTCAATTGATATTAGCCATATTAGAACTTTACATGGAGAAATTTTAAAAATAATTTATCCATTCATTTAAACGAAGAATAATGAAATTTTACATAGTCATTTATACATATCATTATGAAAAACAAGTACAGTTTAAAAAACAGAAAGTAATTTAGGGGAAAGACTGGCATTGCTTTACATTTGGCATCTGTACTGTCTGGCTTAATAGAAGACAGTGGATTTGCATTTATGCAAATATGCCTCTGCACTCATTCTCGTGAGATATGCTGCTTTGATTGACATATTATGAAGAAAATCTGGCTTCTCTGAAACAAGTAGTTGGAAAAGGGAAGAATATTTTAATGGCCCTTTCAGAAAATTGTGGATATTCCCCACTTTGATACTATGCCAAATCTTGAAAAATGGCAACTTCTCTTAAAAGTTAGCTGCAATGTGGAACCCAAAACCAAATTAATGACCTTTTGTACTCAGGTCCATTAACAATAGAGCTTTCAGTCATTTCTGATTTTGTAACTTCATCCATTGATCATTTGGAACATATTGGTTCATTAAGTACATACAATATTAAAAAAAAGTTCACATTTTTTATCACCACCACCAATTTCATCAAAAAATCTTTAAGCACTGAGAAGTTCAAGCTTAGGGTGGTTGATACAAGACTCCAAAATTCTAATTTGCACTTGAAAGCTTGAATGTTCTCACTTGCAACAAGCACTGTCATTCGTCTTCTTTGAAGTGACAGACTCGCTTCATTCTTTTTCAAGAAATTATGTGCCAAATACCCACGTCTGAATGACTACAGTTTGTCAGTTATCCTTTCAAGTAAAAATGGAGTTGCAAAAAAAAAATGTGGCTTGTTCAACTTGCACTTCAAAAACCACACAAATGATTTTCTTAGTGACAACCACCACAGCCTGAGAGGCCACAGAGATGCTCCGTGGGTGCTTCCCATCTCTTCACGTGGAGGGGTCAAGACTCAGCAAAATGAATGTTTTCCAGTCTCCAGTGAGACTGCGCCCTGGTTTGTCCCGTCGCTGTGCGTGTCTGCACGTGAAAAGCCATCACTGGCCCGACGCCTGAGAAGGCCCCAGCACGACCCGGGCGCGGTCAGGGCAAATGCCAACCCAGTGAAAAAGACAAAATATCAGTGTTTACTGTGAGAAGACTTGACCTTCCAAAGCTCCTGAAGCATGTCGGGAGTCCCCAGGGCTCCGCAGACCCCGTTTGCACATCTGCTGACCTACACCCAACTCCTGTATCGCCATCTGTACTTTCCTCTTTGTATCTCACTTCTAGAACTTGCCTTCTTCTGAGCTCTACTTTTTGCACTCAGCACAATGCCTGGAACTTTGGGGGGACATAACGACCTCTTTATACACTGTTTAGGTTTGCTAAGGACGGCAGAATGCAACACACCAGAAATGGACTGGCTTCCACAGAGGGATTTTAGGAGGCTAAAAATTGCAACTCCAAGGCCAAATTAAGAACGTGTGAAAACGTCCACATTAAGACACCAAGAAGAGGATACCTTCTCTCAAGAAAAGTTGCTCATGCCCAGGTTTCTCCACCACATGGGAAGGCACTTGTGCTGTCCTCCTCCCCCAGCTTTCAGGTTCAGGCGGCTCTCTCCGCAGCTTCTGCATCTCCAGACATCTGTATCTGGTTTCGTTTCTCTGCTCTCTGACTTGGACTCTTTTAAGGACCAATGAAGACCCACCTTGAATGGGCGGGGCCACATCCCCATGGAAACAGCCTAATCAAAGACTCCTGCCCACAATCAGTCTGCACCCACAAGGTTGGATTAGAAGACCATGGCCTTTCCAGGGGTACGCAACAGTTTCAAACCAGCACGTGCACTAAATAAATGAAATTCTCTTCACCTGGACTAAGTAGGCTGGAAAAAGCAAGGTCACAGCGAGCTCACCTGCACGTCCTGAGGTCTGCCTCTTAGCTGCATATACACTTGTTTTTGTCTACATGTTTCCATATTAACTCCTTGCTGTATTGTTGCTCCATTCAGTTTTCTTTAGAGCAGCTCAGCACACTGCTGAAAACTAGAAACTCTTTACTGACCCAGGACCTGAGTTCCAATCAGTCCTGATAAGATCAAGTGCCTAGCATGTCTCGGAAGGAAGACTGCACGTGATTGAAATAAAACATTTTTTTAAAAATCAGCAGCCAGTAAGGATGCTGCTAAGTTAGAAAAAGAAAAGTAGAGTAACTGGTCATCTTGTTAAACAATAAAAAACAACACGGGTCAGGATGACAATGTTTTGAAAAGGGTCTAAGTACAAATGACAAGTTTACAACTCTCAATCGAGAAGCCAGAATGGGCCATCACATAAGTGTTCTGTTTTGAAGTCGAGTGATTTATGGAAATAAAAAAGTGCTCATTCCTCAGCAGACTCTGTTAGCTTATCAGCCATGAAGCATGGTGAAAATGAAAGCAAATAAGTAGTGGAGAAAACGTTAATGCACTCTTTTGGGGTGAAACTGCTGACTTAAAAAAAAAATGGTGCTTTAAAATGAAAGGGTATAGAATGGACTCAAACTAGAATATATCATACAGTTGGAATTAACATTAGCAATCCAGGAGGTTTAATAGTTAAGACCCAACTACTGAAATATTTTAGAGTTCATTTTCTAAAAATAAAAACAGAAAGAAAGCAGAAAGCTATATGTCCAGGAATTCTTTGAACAGTTATTTACCAATAGTCTGTTATGCCACTTACATACTATAAAATCGTATTAAAGTTAATTCACTTCTGTTATGTACTCTTCTACAAATTCGAAATCCAGCTCTGATAATCTTAAAGTCAGTTTTCAGAGAGCAGATTGAAAATGCTGGTAACTAGAAGACGAGTGCCCTCTGCTGGTCACCATGGGAAATGGGATGGCTAGGAAGAGAGATTTTAAAACTTTCTAAGCTTAACTACATTAGGTAATTAATGACTAATGGTCCAGCTTCTTGTACAAAGTATCCCCTTAGGCGGTAGCAGCAGATGCAAGGTATTCCAGCTTTTTCAATCACATGCTTTATTTATTTTCAGTAATTTAAATGTTTTTTTTTAAAAACCCAAGTTTATTATATTGGGCTCAACCATTATTAAAACCATTTGGTGATTTTCCATTTTCTGTAGCATGTCCAACATCTCATTAGGTAACTTAAAAGCAAAAACCACAGGCACTATCCCTATTGCTTATATTTGTAAGGTATTTAAGTTTGAATTAAGCAAATATTTTATCAGGCAGTTTAACTGTGTTTGTGTGAATGCGTGTGTCTATGTGTTTGTGTGTGTGTGTTTAAAGGGAGAGAAAGTACGTATGCCGGTAGATTCGAGTAAGATAAAATGAACCAATGAAAGAAAACTTTCTAGTGACATTTTAGAGACCTCTTTCTACCTACATCTCTACTCTAAAAATACTTAGTTATCTTCAACACACGGTCAAAGCTGGTTTGAACCACGCAAATGCCATGTTGATATTAAGATTGCTTTAAGACTTATATAGGTTGTACATAAATTTGCACTAATCATTCTCCCCCAAAATAGAGAAAGGCAACTGAAGTGTTTCATACTTAGCAAACATGGCCTGGCTCTGGTCAGATGTCAGTTAATCGTCTGAATGGTTTTGCATGTTCTTCTCCCTCGAGGAGGGCACATTTGGCCATTTCCTGACCAGCAGCCCATGTATATACATTTTATACCTGGGCATGTTTTAGCATGGGTTAACTGAGCATTTATTATGTGCTAGATACAGGGCCAGACTTTGTGAATGTCCAAAGGTTAATAAAGCCCGTTTCTAACCCTAACAGAACTTTGAAATCTAGGAACCCCCAAACAGGGTCAGTACAAGGTCAGCTCCTGCAGACCCTTGAGGCACAAACACACTGAAGAGGTCACTCTGGGTGCTGAGGAAGGGGGCTTCATTGCACAGGACATGGAATTTGGACTGGTTCTTGCAAGACTGCTATGATTATAACAGGGAGGAAATGGGAAAGTGGTGCATTATAAGATGAGAAAGCTCATGTGGCAGTCCGAAGCTGTATGCATCCCAGAAGACCAGGGTCTTAAAGCTAATCCTCTCCTGCGGGTGTAGACCTATTGTGGGTGGGACATTTAGATTAGGTTATTTCAGTGGAGGCATGCCCCAGATGGTTTTAACCCTCTTACTGGAGTCCTGCGTAAGAGATGAAATTCAGAGAGAGACATACAGAGAGAAAGGCACAGAAGCGAAAAGAGAAAGACACAGAAGCTGAGAGAGGAAGCCAGAAGCTACAGAACCCAGAAGAGAAAGGAGCTGCTGCCATGTGGCTGGCCGTGACACAGAGACACCCAGGTGTCATCTCGATGAGGCCTTGATTTGGACATTTTCATGGCCTTAGAACTGTAAGCTTGTAAACTAGCACATTCCCACTGTTAAAAACCAGCCCTGGTTTTTATTTCTGGTATATTGCATTTCAGAAGCTTTGGCAAACTAAAACAGCACATAAACAAAAGGCTTTTGTAGAGATATCCTGGACGTGGTCTGGAAATGAGAATAATAAAACACGGCGTTTTAAAAATATATCACAGTAATTGATTCATGACAATAGCGGGGAGTGAGACCTGGCACCTTTCCCCCAGACGCCCCCATTCAGTGCGGTAGGGGTGGCCCGGCGTCCAGGCTGGGTCTCACAAATGATCTTCTTCTCTGAGTCTTCATTTCTACTGAAACGGAAAGTCCTGCCTCTGTGGTGGAGTCCTTTAGGAAGGACAGCTGTTGCTGGTGGCTTTCTTAGGTGCTTGTGGTCTAGAGATTGAAAATGGACCCGGAAATCAGGCCTTCCCTGTACCCTCTCATGAGAAGTCAATGAGCAAGTCATAATCAATTGCTTGAAGTTGGATTTCAACTCAGAAGATGAGCGGAAAAATGGATTCTTCCACATCTATCTAAAAATGCAACATCTATCTAAAAGCTGGTTATAGCAGGTGGATATGGTTTTAAAAAAAAATACCTGATATTATGTCTGTGGTATAATTTGCCAAACCCCAACCAAAACCATTCCTGCAAATCCTGAAGAACACCTAAGTCAATATATAAGATTCTACAAAGTTTCCATGCACTAGGGTAACTTTCCAGAAACCTACAACCTCAGATGGGTTCCTGGACCAGATAAGTCTGAACCCAGAGGGCGCAACCTCTCCAGGACATCAGATAGTTCCATCTCCCTACCCCATATTGGTGACAGCCCCTTCCAACATGAAAAAGTTAGAATGGCCATAGCCCAAATACCCCTAAAGAGAAGGACAGAAAGATCAAGGGTGATGGTGGAGTTATACAGAGAAGGTAGGGTTTAACAGATGAATATGATTGCTGAATCACTAATTGATATTTCTTAGTCTCCAGTACCTTAGAGCAGCTAGAAGTAAAAACCTAAAATTGTGAAATTGTAACTCATACCAAACTCTGAAATCTGTGCTACAACTAATTGTTGCGCTGTGCTTTGAAACTTATTGCTTTTTTATATATATGTTATTTTTCACCAAAAAAAAGGGAAGGAAAAAAAGTCGACTGTGATGACAAAAAAAAAATAGTTAAGCCCTCTAGCCTCCTATATTCTTGAGCATCTAGAGGGAAAAATTTGAGAGGATGGTATTGTAGCCCATGACAAACTCTAGAATCCTGTAACTACTTGTTGTAAAGTTCTCTGAAAACTATTGCTTTTTTCTTTCTTTGCTTTGAATGTATGTTATACTATACAATAAAAAAGTTAAAAAACAATAACAACAACAAATACCATGGGAATGTATAACAGCGAATCTTGTGGTGGACAATGTTGGTGATTAACTGCCCAAATATAAAAATGTTCTTTCATGAGCTAGAACAAGTGTGTGACACTATTACAGGGAATTACTAGTAGAGTGGTATATGGGGAAAGTGGACCTACTGCAAACCACAGACTGGAATTAACAATAATATTTGAATATTCTTTCATTAATAATGCAGTAATACTCTGGGTCAATAATATGAGGAGATAATGGTATGGGAGGATTGGCTTTTCTTTTTTATTTTTATTTCTCTTCTGGGGCAATGAAAATATTCTAAAATTGACCATGGGGTTGTATGCACAACTACGTGATGATACTGTGAGCCAGGGATTGTGTACCCTGGATGGTTTGTATGATGTGTGAATATATCTCAATAAAAGGGCATTAAAAAAAAATACATATCATCTCACACCCACCAGAATGGCCATTATCAACAAAACAGAAAATGACAAGTGCTGGAGAGGATGTGGAGAAAGAGGCACACTTATTCACTGTTGGTGGGAATGTCAAATGGTGCAACCACTGTGGAAGGCAGTTTGGCGGTTCCTCAAAAAGCTGAATATAGATTTGCCATATGACCCAGCAATACCATTGCTA
>PVIY010037872.1:0-24710 GCA_004026745.1 Myrmecophaga tridactyla | reverse complement strand
GTTTGCAGATGATATGATACTATATGTTGAAAATCCTGAAAAATCCACAGCAAAACTACTAGAGCTAATAAACGAGTACAGCAAAGTGGCAGGTTACAAGATCAACATTCAAAAATCTGTAGTGTTTCTATACACTAGTAATGAACAATCTGAGGGGGAAATCAAGAAATGAATTCCATTTACAATTGCAACCAAAAGAATAAAATATTTAGGGATAAATTTAACTAAAGAGACAAAAGACCTATACAAAGAAAACTACAAGAAATTGTTAAAAGAAATCACAGAAGACCTAAATAGATGGAAGAGCATACCGTGTTCATGGATTGGAAGACTAAATATAGTTAAGATGTCAATTCTACCTAAATTGATTTACAGATTCCATGCAATACCAATCAAAATCCCAACAACTTTCTTTTCAGAAATAGAAAAACCAATGAGCAAATTTATCTGGAAGGGCAGGGTGCCCCAAATTGCTAAAAGTATCTTGAGGAAAAAAAACGAAGCTGGAGGTCTCACGCTACCTGACTTTAAGGCATATTATGAAGCCACAGTGGTCAAAACACCATGGTACTGGCATAAAGATAGATATATTGACCAATGGAATTGAATAGAGTGTTCAGATATAGACCCTCTCATCTATGGACATTTGATCTTTGATAAGGCAGTCAAGCCAACTCACCTGGGACAGAATAGTCTCTTCAATAAATGGTGCCTAGAGAACTGGATATCCATATGCAAAGGAATGAAAGAGGACCCATATCTCACATCCTATACAAAAGTTAATACAAAATGGATCAAAGATCTAAACATTAGATCTAAGGCCATAAAACAGTTAGAGGAAAATGTAGGGAAATATCTTATAAATCTTATAATTGGAGGTGGTTTTATAGACCTTACACCCAAAGCAAGAGCACTGAAGAAAGAAAGAAATGGGAACTCCTCAAAATTAAACACTTTTGTGCATCAAAGAACTTCATCAAGAAAGTAAAAAGACAGCCTACACAATGGGAGACAATATTTGAAAATGACATATCAGGTAAACATCTAGTATCCAGAATTTATAAAGAGATTGTTCAACTAAATAGCAAAAAGACAGCCAATCCAAGTACAAAATAGGAAAAAGACTTGAACAGACACTTCTCAGAAGAGGAAATACAAATGGCCAAAAGGCACATGAAAAGATGCTCAACATCCCTGGCCATTAGAGAAATGCAAATCAAAACCACAATGAGATATCATCTCACACCCACCAGAATGGCCATTATGAACAAAACAGAAAATGACAAGTGCTGGAGAGGATGTGGAGAAAGAGGCACACTTATTCACTGTTGGTGGGAATGTCAAATGGTGCAACCGCTGTGGAAGACAGTTTGGTGGTTCCTCAAAAAGCTGAATATAGAATTGCCATATGACCCGGCAATACCTTTGCTAGGTATTTACTCAAAGGACATAAGGGCAAAGACACAAACAGACATTTGCACACCAATGTTTATAGCAGCATTATTTACAATTGCAAAGAGATGGAAACAGCCAAAATGTCCATCAACAGACGAGTGGCTAAACAAACTGTGGTATATACATATGATGGAATATTATGCAGCTTTAAGACAGAATAAAGTTCTGAAGTATATAACAACATGGATGGACCTTGAGAACATTATGCTGAGTGAGACTAGCCAAAAACAAAAGGACAAATATTGTATGGTCTCACTGACATGAACTGACATTAGTGAATAAATTTGGAATATTTTGTTGGTAACAGAGACCATCAGGAGATAGAAATAGGGTAAGATATTGGGTAATTGGAGCTGAAGGGATACAGACTGTGCAACAGAACTGAATACAAAAACTCAGAAATGGACAGCACAATACTACCCAACTATAATATAATTATGTTAAAACACTGAATGAAGCTGCATGTGAGAATGATAGAGGGAGGAGGGCTGGGGGCATAAATGAAATCAGAAAGAAAGATAGATGTTAAAGATTGAGATGGTATAATCTAGGAATGCCTAGAGTGTATAATAATAGTGACTAATGTACAGACTTTAAAAATGGTTTTGCATGGGGAAGAACAAAGGAATGTCATTATTGCAGGGTGCTGAAAATAGATGGTAATTAATATTTTAAAATGTTACCTTATGTGTGAGACTAAAGCAAAAAATGTTTACGTGGTACAAAATTTATATTTTGACTAGTGCATTTCCTAATATAACTTATGTAGATAGTTTGATTGAACATCATAAGTACTTGGAATCTCAGGTAGGACATTAGATTTTGTTGGTTTTGTCCAGAGTGATGCCCTGATGAATCCCAGAGTGATTCTATCAGTGAGTGGAAAAGTATTTGCAAAGCCCCCTTTGGGGAGTGGTGAGAACGGGGAGAAATTCAACTTCCCCAAGTTGAATTCTTGATCTTCTCACAAGCAGTGTGGACAACCAAAGCTATAGACTGAGCCCCCAGTCTTGGGGTTTGTTCATATGAAACTTAACCCCCCAAAGGATAGGTCAAGTCTACTTAAAATTTAGGCCTAAGAGTCACCCCCAAAAGAGCTCTTTTGTTGCTCAGATGTGGCCTATCCAGCCAACACAACAAGCAATCTCACCACCCTCCCCCTGTCTATGTGGGACATGACTCCCAGGGGTATGGACCTTCCTGGCAACGTGGGACAGAAATCCTAGAATGAGCTGAGACTCAGCATCAAGGGATTGAGAAAAACCCTAGAATGAGCTGAGACTTAGCATCAAGGGATTGAGAAAACCTCCACCAAAAGGGGGCAGAGTGAAATGAGACAAAGTGTCAATGGCTGAGAGATTCCAGAGTTGAGAGGTTATCCTGGAGGTTATTCTTACGCATTCAGTAGATATCACCTAAGATGTAATGGAGAGGCTGGAGGGAACTGCCTGAAAATGTAGTCCAGTAGCCATGTTTCTTGAGGATGATTGAATAATGATATAGCTTTGACAATGTGACTGTGTGATTGTGAAAACCTTGTGTCTGATTCTCCTTTTATCTGCCTTGTCAACAAAGGAGTAGAACATATGGAACAAAAATAAATAATAGGGGGAACAAATGCTAAAATAAATTTAGTTTGAAATGCTAGTGATCAATGAAAGCATTCATTGGGGTAAGGGGTATGGTAGGTATAATCTTTTTTTTCCTTTTATTTCTTTTTCTATTGTCTTTTTATTTCTTTTTCTGAATTCATGCAAATGTTCTAAGAAATGATGAATATGCAACTAAGTGATGATATTGTGAATTACTGATTATATATGTTGGTGTTTTATTTGGTTTGTTAAATTTTTTTTAAATTAATAAATAAATTTTAAAAAGGGGGGGGACTCTCTCCAAAGTCGTTCCTCTTTTAAAAGATTAATGGGTGGGGTCACAACTCCATGGAAGCTATCTGATCAAAAGTTACCACCCACAATTGGGTGGGTCACAACTCCATGGAAGCTATCTGATCAAAAGTTACCACCCACAATTGGGTGGGTCACATCTCCATGGGAGCAATCAAAATGCTCCCAGCCAGCAATACTGAATGAGGATTAAAGGACATGGCTTTTCTGGGGTCCACCACAGACTGAAACCGGCACATTCCACCCTTTGGACCCCCAAAAGACATGTTCTTTTCAAATGCAAAATACATTCATTCCACAACAATATCAGAAAGCCTTAAAAATTTCAGTAACAATACAAATACAATACAAAGTCAGAAACAGTATAAAATCTCATCAAAGTCAGCTACAGGCATGGTCTGTCCTAAGGCAAAATTTTTTCCTCTGCCTCTGAACCTGTAAAACTCAGAACAAGTTGTTTGTTACGAACATACAAAGGAGGAACAGTCATACGATACTTATACCATTTCCATAAGGAGAAGTTGTAAGGAACACAGAGGTCACAGGACACAAGCAGTTTCTAAAACCTGCAGGGCCAGCTCTGTTAGATTTCAAAGCCTGAGAATCATTTATCTTCCGGGCTTTAGAAAGCAGCAGCCTCACTCTTTCCAAGGGCCTACACAGTGGCCTGCCTCTCCAAATACAACCTTGCGGGACACTGGGCAGACCACCTTTTTCTTGGCTCCACTGTCTTCAGGAATCGGGGCTGCACCCGGGTTCTCTGCTGTCTCCGGGGCACATACTCAACCCCACCATGTGGTGGCAGCCAGGCTCTCCCCAAACCCCTTGGAATACGCTCCACCCTCTCTAAGGCCTGAGGAGGCATGACTCGTTCCACTAGAAGAGGTTGAAGGCCCATCCTCTGCCTTGGGGTCAAAGTTACCCTCTCCACGTGCTTGGGTGGGTCCTCTCTCCTGGCCCAAGGCTTGTTGACTTCAGACCGCAGCCTCCATGCTTTGCCTCTGAAGTTTCTCCTCCAGAGTGTCCTTTCTCTGTCCAAACTGGCAGTGGTTCTCTTTATATAGATCCCACAAAAGTCTTGTTGGCTTTCTATGCACTTGCCTCAGATCACGCCCATCAGGCAAGACATAATCCTTCCTGGATAACTCCATGTCCAATCCTGGCTTTCTCTGAAATGGCTGACTGGTTCTGCATTTGGCCAAATCCTCACGTGGGGCACCACTCTCTGGGGACTCCCCTCCTGGAAGCCCAGAATTTTCCAGAACATTAATTTCTGTTTTTTTTGTACCCAAGAGTTCAGTTCTCAGCTTATCTCTTTCCTGTCGCATTTTACTGTAAGCTGCAAGGAGAAACCAACCTGCACTTTCCACATTTAATTTTGAAATCTCTTCTGCTAAATATCCAAGTTCACGGCTTTTAAAATCTGCCTTCCAGTCAAAACCACTTTTCAATTTTGCCACATTCTCTGCAACTTTAAGACAAGGATCGCTTTCCTTCCAGTCTGCAATAACACATGCCTCATTTCTGTCTAAAGCCTGGTCAGAGGTATCATTAGAGTCCACAGTTCTACCAACAGTCTCTTCAAAGCATTCTAAAAGGCCCTCTCTTTCAAGCTTCTCACAACTCTTCTGGAATCTTGCCCTTATCCATTTAAAAAGCCGTTCCAACATGTTTGGTATTTGCGAACTGCAGCAGCACCCCACTCCTCTGGTACGAAAATCTGTTCTAGTTTGCTAGCTGCCAGATTGCAATATACCAGAAACGGAATAGCTTCTAAAAAGGGGAATTTAATAAGTTGCTAATTTACAGTTCTAAGGCTGAGAAAATGTTCCAGTTAAAGGAAGACTATGAAAATGTCCAAATTAAGGCACCAAGAAGAGGTTACCTTCACTCAAGAAAGGCCGATGGGTTCAGCGTTTCTCTCTCAACTGGGAAGGCACATGGCGAACATGGTGACAGTCTGCTAGCTTTTTCTCCTGGCTTCTTGTTTTGATGAAGCTCCCACAGGGGTGTTCTCCTTCATCTGCAAAGGTCACTGGCTAGTGAACTCTGTGGTTCTCTCGGCCTTGTGGCTCTGCTCAGCTCTGCTGTGGCTTTCTCATGGCTCTAACAAGGGACTCTCTCCAAAATCCTTCCTCTTTTAAAGGATTAATGGGAAGCTATCTGATCAAAAGTTGCATCTCCATGGGAACAATCAAAATGCTCCCAGCCACCAATATTGAATGAGAATTAAAGGACATGGCTTTCCTGGGTTCATTTCCACCGGTTCAAACCAGCACAATGGGTTTGGATGTGGTCATTACTCTAGACAAGCCTGATTATCCCGCTTGGAATAATGTTATGTGTAGGAGTCATCAGAGACCCTCTAATGTGTTGCAGCCACTGGTCATCCCAAACTTCTGTCAACATTGTTGAGAGCTACAAGACAATGTAGCTCTGCTTTCATGTTCGAGGTGAGAGGTGGGTTTATGTTCTGAAAGCTTATGCAGAGGAGAATAGGTTTGCACTGGTTAAGAGACTGAGGGGTGCCTGCTAGGGGAAGTCAGACACTCTCCCAACGAAGTTGGACATCTCCCAAATTTGCCTAGTCCACTGTGTTACTCCTCGCACTTGTTTATGTGCAGGTGTTCAGCATGTTTCCATTTTGCAAGAGAATGCAATCTGCCTGGGGGAGATATTAAATCTCAAACAGCCCCAGCTGTTTGCTAGGGCACAAAGGTTGCTTGATACATGTTTTTGCTCATTGGTAGGGCTCCATCCCCTGGGTTATATAACTATCCAACATTTGGGCATCATAAGTGTCCCTTAGCTGTGACATGAAATGGGTCATCTAGCTCCTTTTATCCATCTGCCTTTCTATTTATTAAGAAAATAATTCACAAATAGTATAAGCAATTTAAAAAAACGGGGCATGGTAGTAAGTGCATAATAGGGCTCTCTGCCCATTCTTCATTCTTACTGTTCTCCCTGGATGTTACTACTTGTTTTAATTGTTTGGGTGGTTAGTGTGGAGCGAGTTGCTACATAGTGCCTTGTGGGAACACAGGCTCAGGGCAGGACAAAACTTTCAGCAAATGAACACTTTGTTACTTACACGGCACAAAAGGTCCAGAAGAGAAGGGAGAGAAATTCCATATGGCCAGTCGCCTGGGGTGGCCCAAACTGCTCAAGTTGGAGTCTGTAGATGGTAGCTCCACATGCCCCACTTCATGTTAGAGAAGAGAGACAGATTTATACTGTTTGAGTGGTATTTATCCTCCCTGCGGAGAGGGGGCCTTGCCACAGGTAGAATTCCTGCCTTGATGAGCATCTGGCGCTGCTTGTTCCTGGTTTCTGGGTTTAATGTCTGGTCAGACCTTTTCATTAGACTTAATATCTCTAAGTTGTGGAATGGAAACAGATTGAAACATCATCACAGGGGACAGGGGTAGGTGAGGGTTAGGAGATGGCAGCTGAGAGTGTGTCCATGAAATTCCCAGCAGTCAGCACTTATTATATATTACATAGTTATATCTTGCTATCTCTGCTTTTTATGGTATCTTTTGATTCCTCCACAGAGGAAGTGTACTCCTTCACAGATGTGGTTAAGAGCGCAGATCTGAAGTCCGACAGCCTGGGTTCTCATGCTGGCTCTGCTGCTTATAATTTATGGCTGTGGCCAAATTATTAAGATATTTTTTGCCTAAGTTTTCTCACCTGTAAAATGGGCATAATAATAAGACCTATTTTGAGAGATAATTTGAATATTGAATTAAAGGATTAATGTAAAGTGTTAGTGAGTGCCTCAGTAAATGTTGGCTGTTCATGCAATCTCTGTTACAGTAATGAAAGATGAGTCCTTCTGCTTACACTTTTTCCTGTCACCCTGAAAAATTTATAAAATTATTTTTATTTCTATTATTATCTTTATGACCTTAAATAATGTATAAACTTTCAACAGTGCATCTTACTTCCCTACTGTGAGGAAGACAAGTTGTCCCATAGATGTTACACTTGGTTTCTTTAACTATAATGTTAGTTTTGTACTGTTAGATTTTATAATCTTTAGATTTATTGCTGTAATAAGACTAATATATATTCTTTATGGATCAATTCTTTTTTTTTTTTTGTATGCCGTATGGTGGGATCACACTTCATTCTTTTTCCATGTGAGTATCCCATTATTGCAGCACCATTTGTTGAATTTTTTATTTGTTTGCTTTTTCTTGGTTTCTTTGTTTGGGAAGTGCATGGGCTGGTAATCGAACCCAGGGTCTCCCACATGGCAGGGGAGAATTCTACCACTGAACTATCCTCACCTCACACCCTCAAATCAGTTCTTGTTCTTAAAGACAGTATTTATATTATTGAGGACTATTTTACTGGAAACAGACTCTGAAAGCCAAAGTATAGAAGAAGTTCATTGAACTAAAGTAGCATTAATGTCGAACAGCAACAGAAAGTTACTGCTCAAAAGGCAAGTTTTGGGCAAGCAGTATATATGCAGTTAGGAACATAGGGAGGGTATAGGGGAATGTGGAGCGCAGAGCAAGGGTGGAGAGAGCTAAGTGAGTTGCTTGGGGTGGGATGTCCTTGGGCTATGTTTCATTAATTTTGCAACGTGGGCAGGCTGGATATCTCTGCAGAAGCAGATCTATCTAGTGAAAATAAACAGACTTGCTGGTGTAGGCATGGCTAGTTTCTTTTCTGCAGGGGCGGAGGTATTATTTAGCCCTACAAAAGATTATTGGTATATCAGCTTGACTCGGTTGTTCTCTGTTTCTTCTTTGTAGTTCCCTGGATAAAAAGTTCAAGGCAGATCACATTGACTCATGAAGCTATAACCATTCCATTTTCACATTATTATGGAAATGTTATTCACTGTATAACATGATCCTTTGCAACCAAACATATCTCTTAAAGGGGAATATTCCAAGTACCACGGTCAAACAGATCTTTTTAAAAAATACATTCCATTAGTTGCTTAATCATATTGTATTTTAATTTGCTTCATAATTCAACCAAGACTTACTTATACCTCCTATTTTTCCTGGTGTACTAACATCCTTTTTTTCTGATGAGCAAATATGTGTCTTCTGTAGTTTCACTTTCACCTTTTTTTAAATACTTAAAATTGTATTTTATTTTCATAAATAAAAAGATAACTTGTTAAATGTATGTGACAGCACAGATAATTACAACTCTCTACACTATAATGTTCATGCAACTTCTTTACAATTATTACATCTCCAAAACTTTCAATGCCTTTTCAAACAATATTATATAAAATGGGATATTTTCATCACATGGTGTCACTTTGGGTGAGTTAATAGGATATTTATTATCTACCCATGTCAAAGCTGCCAATTGCTGATTTCAAGTTATACCAGTATTTACTGAGGTGTCTTTTTTTGTTTTTTTTGCATGGGAATCGAACCTGGGTCTCCGGCATGGCAGGCGAGAACTCTTCCTTCTGAGCTACCGTGGCCCGCCCTTACTGAGTTTTACAGAACCATTGAACACATTATGTTTCCATTTCGTATATGGTGCTGTAATCCAAAAACTATCAATTGTGAAATTTAGTAACCACATTAATAAGAACTAGTGCCTCAGATTAATATGTTCTATAGGCAGAGCAATAAGCTGGCATCAAATATTGTTTAAAGTTTTGTCACACAGTCACATTGTGAAAGCTATATCATGACTATCATATAAATAGCTATATCATATAAATGGCATACAGCAAACATCAATGATTTTATAAAATAAGGACTGCACAAATACAGTGAAATTAAATAAGATGTTTTTCTGTAGATAGTCAAACAAAATTAAATCTGTTTAGTTAATATTCCACTTACTTTGGAAAATGTAGTTTCAGATTTAAAATGTGACATTATAAGGAGTAATTAGCATTTCCATGTATTAAAACAAAACCTCACAGATTCTATGTAGCCTAAGGAGTGTAAAGTATGATATGTGGTTTCAGTAACTATTTATTTGAAAACAATATTGATTTAGATAGGCTTGATCTATTATTTGTAATGAAATGCATGTTCTGATATCAATACTTTATACAGATTTTCTTCAGGATAATGATATTTCTCACAGAGTTGCTGTGGGGATTCTAGTCTCAGCACAATGCCTAGTACATCTTAAGCTCTCAGTAGACATATGCTATTATTTATTTTTATTAAGTGAACATATATCTCATTTAAAATAGGAAAACTGACTGAAGCCCCTGGAGATCAAAAGAAGGTATACCTACAGATGAGTGACTTTTGTTAAAGTATTATGCATCTACTATTTCTTAAGTTTGTGTATATACTAAACTAATTCTGTCTTAAACATAACCATCTATTTTAAATATGCTACTATATCTACGTTTGTTTGCTAAGTATTTGCTATGGCTTTTGGCCTAAAGTAATACTATTCTGACAGGATATGTATATTAGAAAACCATATAAAAACAATGTATGCTGAAATTAGGTAACAAAAACATTTTATTCTAACTTCTTTTAAAAAGAAGTAGGGAAGGTGATGCAACGCTGACTCAGTGGCAGAATTCTCGCCTGCCATGTTGGAAACCTGGGTTCGATTCCCGGAGCCAGCTGTACCAAAAGAAAAAAAAAAGAAGTAGAGAGCTGTCAGTGCAATTAATCAACATAATTCATTTAAGTTCAGAGTTTTTTCTTTGCATCGTGCCATATTTGACGTGTTCAAAAAACATTTTTCCATGTCTTCTCTCATATGGAAACACTAAGAGCTGCTACAAAGTTCTGTCCTTTAAGTAAAAACCCTATTTAGAAAGGAAACTTGTAAAAATCATGGCAGGCTTATTGATACTAAAATTAAGCACAGGGCTAAGAGCATAGAAATGAGTCTTTATATGGTCTCAAAATACCTATAAACACTGATTTTCCAGTAAATTATACATTCTATTTTTTTTCCGTTCTACATATATAATCAGCAATTCACAATATCACATAGTTGCATATTCATCATCATGATCATTTCTTAGAATATTTGCATCAATTCAGAAAAGAAATAGAAAAAAATTCATACCTCTCCCTTTCATTGATCACCAGCATTTCAATCTACTAAATTTATTTTAACATTTGTTCCTCCTATTATTTATTTTTATTCCATATGTTTTACTCATTTGTTGATAAGGTAGATAAAGGAGCATTAGATACAAGGTTTTCACAATCACACAGTCACATTGTGAAAGCTATATAATTACACAATCATCTTCAAGAAACATGGCTACTGGAACACAGCTCTATTATTTTCAGACAGTTCCCTCCAGCCTTCTCCATTACATCTTGACTAACAAGTTGATATCTATTTAATGTGTAAGAATAAGCTCCAGGATAACCTGTCGACTCTGTTTGGAATCTCTCAGCCATTGATGCTTTCTTTTGTCTCATTTCACTCTTCCCCATTTTGGTCAAGAAGGTTTTCTCAATCCCTTGATGCTGAGTCCCAGCTCATTCTAGGCTTTCTGTCCCATGTTGCCAGGAAGGTCCACACCCCTGGGAGTCATGTCCTGTGTAAGTAGACAGGGGGAGGGTGGTGAGTTTGCTTGTTGTGTTGGCTGGAGAGAGAGGCCACATCTGAGCAACAAAAGAGTTTCTCTTGGGGGTGACTCTTAGGCCTAATTTTAAGTAGGCTTGACCTATTCTTTGTGGGGTTTAGTTTCATATGAACAAACCCCAAGATTGGGGGATCAGCCTATTGCTTTGGTTGTTCCCACTGCTTGTGAGAATATCCAGAATTCTCCACTTGGGGAAGTTGAATTTTCCCCCTTTCTCACCATTCCCCCAAGGGCACTTTGCATATACTTTTTTACTCACTGTTCAAATCACTCAAGGATTTATTGGGGCATCACTCTGGACAAACATACAAAATCTTATGCCCTATTCAAGGTTCCATGTACTTACGGTGTTCAATTAAGCTGTCCACATAAGTTATATATACTGCACTAGCCAAAATATAAATTTTGTACCAAATAAACATTTTTTGCTTTAGTCTCAGACATAAGGTAACATTTTAAAATATGAATTACCATCTATTTTCAACACCCTGCAGTAATGACATTCCTTTGTTCTTCCTCATGCAAAAACATTTTTAAATTTGTACATTTAGTTACTATCATTATACACTCTAGGCATTCCTAGATTATACCATCTCAGTCTTTATCGTCTATCTTTCTTTCTGATTTCATTTGTGCCCCAAGCCCTCCTCCCTCTATCATTCTCACATTCGGCTTCATTCAGTGTTCTAACATAATTGTATTACAGTTAGGTAGTATTATGCTATCCATTTCTGAGTTTTTACAATCAGTCCTGTTGCATAGTCTGTATCCCTTCAGTTCCAATTACCCAATATCTTACCCTGTGTCTCCTGATGTTCTCTGTTACCAATGAAATTCTCCAAGTTTATTCACTAATGTCAGTTCATATCAGTGAGACCATACAGTATTTGTCCTTTTGTTTCTGGCTAATCTCACTCAGCATAATTCCTTAAGGTCCATCCATGTTATTACATACTTCATAACTTTATTCTGTCTTACAGCTGCATAATATTCCATTGTATGTATATACCACAGTTTGTTTAGCTGCTCGTCTGTTGATGGACATTTTGGCTGTTTCCATCTTTTCGCAATTGTAAAATGTTGTTGCTGTAAACATCGGTGTGCAAATATCCATTTGTGTCCTTGCTCTCATGTTCTCTGAATAGATACCTAATAACAGTATTGCCGGGTCATATGGCAATCCTATACTTAGCTTCCTGAGAACCCACCAAACTGTCTTCCACAGAGGTTGTACCATTTGACATTCCCACCAACAGTGGATGTGTGCCTCTTTCTCCACATCCTCTCCAATACTTGTGGTTTTCTGTTTTATTGATAATGGCCATTCTGGTGGGTGTGAGATGGTATCTTATTGTGGTTTTGATTTGTATTTCCCTAATAGCCAGGGAAGTTGAGCATCTTTTTATGTGCCTTTTGGCCATTTGTATTTCTTCTTCTGAGAAGTGTCTGTTCAAGTCTTTTGCCCATTTTTGTACATTCTATTATATGTAAGGGAATTGGTATGAGTGATAGTCTCATTTTTAACCACAAGTGAATTTTTTCCGTACAGAGAAGATATATGACTCAAAACATAATAAGCCTGTGCTACAATTAATATGATGAGTGGAAATAACTCTTTCTGTTAAAAAATGATTCCTGTCATTCTTCTGGTATAAAATAAGAGGAAGGAAAGGAAACTTTTTTTTGTGAAAATAGAAAAACCTATCTGAAACCATATGATTCTGACCTATAATTTAATATCTTTACCTGAAACTACTCAGAGTTCAAAAAACAGCCAACCCGCAAAATAGCCTTTAGAGGCACAATAAAATCTTCAGAATGCTGTCCTGATAAAAAAGGAGAACCTGGACGCAAAGTATGAAACATCTCTACTATATTAAAAATTAAGAACATTTAAATATAACACCAAACAAAAATTAAGAACAGATAAACTGAAAGGAGTCCCTTTGAATATAATAAATTATTTTATAGTCTTCAGAGAAATCATGTTAAGAAATCTGAAGTCCCATGGTTTATCTTGTAGTATAAAAATTCAAAGTGAGCATTTTATGAATGTATTTTATGAGGTGTAACACCCAGTGTCTTTCTGAGGTTTGATATCTGGTTCCTTCACAGGTTTTACTTCTTCTTCTGGTTTGGATTTGGTATAAATCCATTTTTATCTCTGACTTTTTTTCTAGGGTATTCTTCACAAGAGTCAACATTTCCTAAAGAACAACAGTCCAGGGTGGGCCACGGTGGCTCAGCAGGCAGGAATGTTTGCCTGAAATGCCAGAGGACCCGGGTTCGATTCCTGATGCCTGCCCATGTAAAAAAGAAAAAAAAAAAGAACAACTGTCCTGAAATTTTGACTGTTGGCCCACGTCCTTTGGTTTCTTCATATTCTTTGCATAATGCTTCTGCTTTTGCATAAAATTTTTTTGCTTCTTGGAGAGACCCGATTGCTTCACCACATTTCTCACTAGCCAACAAAGTCTGACCATGATAATAGCAAGCATAAGCTGTGTAAAAACAGATTTTCAAATGAAGATATTTTCTCCATTTCACAGAATGAGCGTATAGGCTACAAACTAGACAAAGTATGATCAGCTTTTTGATAGAAATTGGCTGTTTCATATGCCAGTGCAGCAATTAGTCTAGGAGTATGTTTTAGTTAAATTGTTTAAGCAATTGTTACTTCTTAAGTTTCATCCTCACACTGGATAAGTACGGTTCTATGAGCCATGCCTCTAAAACTGCAGGTTTCCCTTTTTCTGCAGGTGTAATACGTTTGGGATATGATTTTCTTTTAAATGTTGAAAATCCCAGCTGCGATTTTTAAGCTTCAATGGACTTCTTTTGCTTCATTTAGTTGGAGACTTAAATTCCCCGCTCTCATTAATGGATATCAATGGATAGAACATCTTAGAATCTGTCCTAGTAACATATCAGTCCTCTTAAAATTTTGAATATATTGTAACTTGCTTTCTTGAGTAGATTCATCCACAGAATTTATGAACCCTTGTAAAAGTGAAAAATATGAATCTGCTGCATTCTTCATTAGTTCTGGGTCACAGCTCAAATCAGTTAAGTTCAAGTAGTCGTGCCCTGGATGTTCTCAAATCATTGCATACTTCTGAAGCAGCAGGACCAGCAACCACACGATGGTAGCTAAAGAAACAGGAGCTGTGGCTTTGAATTCCTGTGAAACCAGTGGGTCATTTTGCACAGATGTTGTCAGATGTCTCAGAGTCTGTTTAGCTGTCTATCCAGGGAGCAAAGGCAATGTCCAAGCCCTTAAGCAAGAAAAAAGGAGTCAGAAAAGCAGAGCTACCCAAGTAGAGCAACTGGAGACGAGGCCAGAGCCTAGCCAGAGTCATGCCCCATGCCCATGGCCTGGGCATTCACAACAGGTACCGAGGCTAAAGCGCACACTGCTTAGAGGTGGAGGGTACCCCATTTTCCCAGCCCCCTAAGAACACTCCATTCATCAGTCCTCCCCTCCTACTCCTCCATGGATTTTTCTCTTTCCTCAGAGAGGAAGAAAATAATTGGCCACGCCTTCCGAACCAAGGTGGATGCCCTAGAAATAGCTACTGCTGTAGCCTGACTTTCACTTTTATGGATATCCTTTACATTCTGCTGGATTAAATGTTCAAAAAAATTTTTTTTCTGAAAGAGCACATGAAAAATAAGCTTACATGTCAGAAACTTTTTTTAAACATTCATATATGATTTGTATTTGGGTTTTGAATGCCGTATTGAAATTCCTTTTCATTTAGAACGTTTACAACTGTGCTCCATTGTTTTCTGCTGTCTAGTGTTGCAAAAGATAAGTCTAATGCCAGTCTGAGTCTTACTTTGTATTGGTAACATTGTTTCCCTTTGTAGATGATCTCAGGTTTTCTCTTTCCCTTTGAAATTTTATGGGGCTCTATTTAGGAGAGGGTTTTTTTTCATTTGTCAGGTTTAATACTTTGTGTATTCTTTCTATTTGAAGTTTAGAAATATCTTCAGATCTGGACAGTTTTTTCATTTCGTTCATTAGTTTACCTCTTCCACGTTTGTTTCTGAAGTGCTTATTATATTGAAGTTAATTCTCCTGGGCAGAGTCTATCTTGTTACTTTCTTTTCCTTACATGTTAATTCTTACTTTCTTTTTGTTTTGTGCTCTAAAGGATTTTCTAAACTATCTCCCAGCATTTCAAAGAATAAAAAAAATTTCAACAACTGAAGTTATTTCCAAGCTCTTTTTCTTTTTCTCTCTAGGATTAAATTTGTTCATCTTGTTCCGAAACTTTTGTCCTATTTGTTCTCCTCAGTTTTATCTTTTGTTTTCTGTTGATATTTATGAATGGCTACTTTGATTAATCCAAGTACTTGGCATGGATTTCACCTGCTATTGTGGAGGACTGTTTCCTCAACAAGTGTTTCCCTGGAATGCATAGCCAGTTGGACATTATGCGCGTGAATGAAATGTATTAACTTGCAGGGTTCACTTCAGGACATGTGGAAGGGAGCACACAGATGGGCCAATTCCCCTCCATTTCCGTAGGAAGGAGTTTTATCTGAGGTGCTATTTGAAGCCTGTGTTTCTTCACTGCAGAGCATTCAGTTTTTTGAGGACATTGTCTAGTTTTGCTGACTGATGGGCTCTGTCAGGAGTAATGACTCCTACCTATATTGTGGCTTTCTATGTTTGGGTTTTGGATAACATAATACCCCCCTGCATCTTAAACACATAAAAAAATAGAATGAAAAAGTCAACCTGTAATTCTGACGTATAACTAGCTTTGTTGGAATTTTAAAAGAACAAAATGAATGTTTGTAAATGGTTAAAAAAGTAAAAATATAGAAAGGCATAAAATGAAATGAAAAAGTTTTTCCTATTTTCTAGTTGCACTATACATAGAATACCATCAATAATAGTTTCTTGAATAGCATTCCAGAAAAAAAGTTTTATGCATTTATCAACATGTATAATATTAAAAAAATCTATACAAAAAGATCACATTATGCCAATTTCTCACCTTTTCTTGTTTTTACTTAGTGCCACTGATCTACCAGGTATATCCCTCATTCTTTTTAATGATTTCATGGTATGTTATTGTACCATAACTTATTTAACCAGTATCTATGTTTTTTAATTGAGATACATTCATATACCATATAATCATCCAAAATATACAAATGATTCACAGTATCGGCAGATATTATGCATTCATCATCACAACTGATTTTTCAACTTTCATTACTCCAAAAACAATAAAAATAAGAATACATATAAAAATAAAGGTATTGTGAGGCATGCGACTAAGTAAATGACCCTTGACAATAGTATCTTGAGTCAAATAAGCCAGAAAAAAAAAGACAGATATTATGCCTTACTAGTATGGACTAACTATAATGTGCAAACTCTGAGAATTGAATTAAGAGTATAGGTTATCAGGAGAAGGCTTATTGTAAATGTGATGGCTAGGTTCTGGTGTCAAGTTGGCCAAGTGATGATGTCCAGTTGTCTGGTCACGCAAGCACTGGCCTGACTGTTGCTGCAAGGATATTTCATGGCTGGTTGATAAACCAGACAGTTGGTATATTAAATCATCAGTCAGTTGATTGCATCTGTGGCTGATCACATCTGCGATCAACTAAGGTGCACCTCCCCGCAAAGAGATAGTCTTAACAGCTGGAGACTTTAAGGACGAAGAGAGACTTTGTCACTGCTGCCTCAGCCAGTGAGTCTCTTGTGGAATTCATCCAGACCCTTCATTGGAGCTGCCAGCTTTATAACCTGCCTTACAGATTTTGGACTGTTCTATTCTCGTAGTTGCATGATACGCCTGTATAAATCTCATATTTACAGATATCTCCTGTTGGTTCTATTTCTCGAGAACCCTGATTAATACAGTAAAGGTTCCTGGATTGTAAGCTCTAACAGGAGTCACATCTATTCCTGAGTGTGTAACTGTTATTTCTAAATTCTGAGAGGCTGAATTCTTTGTGTATAACCTGGTGATTCCCTGGTACATGGGTATCTCTGTGCGATAACTGAAACTTAGAGCTCGAGTTCCGCAACTATGAAAATTGGCATTACCCCATAAGCAACTATTAAAAAACTGGAATAGAGATCAGACTTCAATTAGATATATGAATGAAGCTGATCTGGTTAGGATTAATATGAATCAGACTAAAGGATAAAGGATGATATTGACTGTATTTTAAAACTTCAACTTCTGTGTGAGACCGAAAGAAGTTTATTTGGTACAAAACTTATATTATCTGTAGCACAGTATGTAATTTAACTTGTATGGTCAGTTTATTTGAACACCATAATTACATGGAACCTTGAATAGGGAATGAGATCTCATTGGTTTGTACAGGTTTGTGTGATGCCCTGATATATCCCAGAGTAATCTGGGCAGAAGATAAAAAACTATTTGCAAAGTCTCCTTCAGGGATTGGGGAAAAATGTGGAAATGTTAAACATCCCTGCCTGGGGAAGACCTGATGATATTCTCTCAAGCATTGAGGACTACCAATTTAATAGGCCAAGCCCTCAATTTGGGGGTTTGCCCTTATGAAACTTATTCCTGCAAAGGAGAAGCTAAGGCTACTACTTATAATTACTAAGAGTCCCCTCCCCACCCAGAGAACCTCGTTGGTTGCTCAGATGAGGTCTCTCTCTCCAGCCAACACAGCAAGCAAACTCACCACCCTCCCCCTGTCTACGTGGGACATGACTCCCAGGGGTGTGGATCTTCCTGGCAACGTGGGACAGAAATCCCAGAATGAGCTGAGATTCAGCATCAAGGGATTAAGAAAAAGTCTAGAATGAGCTGAGACCCAGCATCAAGGGACTGAGAAAACCTTCTCAACCAAAAGGGGGAAAAGTGAAATGAGACAAAGTGTCAATGACTGAGAGATTCCAAACAGAGTTGAGAGGTTATCCTAGAGGTTATTCTTACGCATTGAGTAGATAATCACCTTGTTATCCAAGATGTAGTGGAGAGGCTGGAGGGAACTGCCTGAAAATGTAGAGCTGTGTTCCAGTAGCCATGTTTCTTGATGATTGTATAATGATATAGCTTTCACAATGTGACTGTGTGATTGTGAAAACCTTGTGTCTGATGCTCCTTTTATCTACCTTGTCAACAGATGAGTAGAACATATGGAATAAAAATAAATAATAAGGGGAACAAATGTTAAAATAAATTTAGTTTGAAATGCTAGTGATCAATGAAAAGGAGGTGTAAGGGGTATGGTATGTAAAATTTTTTTTTGTTTTTGTTTTTTCTGTTGTCTTTTTATTTTTCTGAATTGATGCAAATGTTCTGGGAAATGATCATGATGATGAATATGCAACTATGTGATGATATTGTGAATTGCTGAGTGTATGTGTTGGGAATGTTTGTATTTCATTCTTGTAATTTTTTTTAATTAATAAAAAATTTAAAAACTTTCTTATTAACTTCCTCAGGTGCAAGTCATTAGAAACTGCTCCAGTGCCTTCAGCCCTCAACTTTATTTTTTCTTATCTCAGTTCTAAATATACGTATTTAGCAGCCCACCTTAAAATAAAAGCAAACAAAAATTTCCTACTTTGAATTCCCATCCCTAACTGTTCTCCCTCCTTTTCAGTCAAGTTTCTTGAAATCTATTCCCTATTGCTTTCATATTTTTAATCCACACTACTCAGAAATTGTCAGTCACCAGTGAAGAGACTTTACTACGAGACATTACTTTTTGTGGAAAAAATCTTTTTGTAAAATAATACCGGGAATAGGCAGAGGTTGACTTTGTTTTAATGTCATAACTTAGCAAAATAAAAAGTTTTCAATTTTTTGTTATCCGCCCCTCCCCAATTTTGTTTTAGTCTCCTTTTTGGACACTGCTTTCTATCCTGTCCCAGAAATCACACTTGCCTAAAAACTTACAAATATCCTCCCCTAATCCTCCCATTCGAAGACATGAAGACTATTTAATGAATAGGTTTAGTAAATGAAATTTGGCTTGATCTGCAAGATTTCTCATGGTTTGGGGGAAATCATTAGTCAATAGTGACTGGTTTTTCCAGATAGTAAAACTACAAACTAAAGATTTCTGAAGTCTTTTAGCCAGAATACGTAAAAAAAATTTATAGTTCAATAATAAGACACACACAAAAAACAACTAGAAATAGACCAAAAAAAAAAAAAAGTTACTACTTCGCAAAGTATATAAATGGCCAATAATCACATGAAATGATGCTCGACATGATTATTCATCAGGGAAATGCAAATAAAAATCACAGTGAAATACTATATATTCTCTTTAGAATGGTAAACTTAAAAAGACCAACAGTACCAAGTGTTGGGAATTCACAAACATTGCTGTTAAGCATAACTTTATCATCTGTCCCAATAATTCCACTTCTAAGTATATATCCAAGAGAAATTTAAATGTATGTTCCTGCATATATTTATAGAGATGGTCATAAGACCTTTATTCAGCCAAAACCTGAAAATAACCCCAAGAGTCATCGACAGGTGAAGATAAAGAAATTGGATTATTGTCAAAACTCATCAAAATATATACATAAGATGCGAGCACTTTATTGTATGTAAAGCTAATTTAAAAAATTAAAAACAAAACAAAATGTGGAATCAATAATGCCATCTTGACCAAAAAGGGGAAAAGAAGTGAAACAAGGTATCAATGGCTGAGAGAGTTCAAATAGAATCAAGAGGTTACACTGGAGGTCACTCTTACGCATGCTTCAGTTAAACATTGCTACCTATTATAATTTGCCAAACCACAACCAAAACTATTCCTGCTAATCCTAAAGAATACCTAGGACATTATATAAGATTCTACAAAGGTTTCATGCACTGATGTAACTCTCCAAAAGCTACAACCTCCAGAGGGATCCCTGGACCAGTTAAGTCCTGAAATGCAGAGGGGCCAGCCCTTCCAGAACATCAACTAGTTCCATACCCCTATCCCATATTATAGACATTTGCTTCCAACATAAAAGTTAAAATGGGCATAGCTCAAATACCCCTAAAGAGTGGAAGAAAGACCAAGGGTGATGGTGGAATTATACAGAGAAGGTTGTGTTTAACAAATGAGTATGAGTGCTGAATCATTATACTGATATTTCTTTTGGACTCCAGTATCTTGGAGCAGCTAGAAGAAACGAAAAAGCATGCAGCTGTGGCCCATACCAGACTTTAGAATCTGTTCTATGACTACTTGTTGGAATATACTTGGAAGTTTGTTGCTTTTTGTATTTATGTTGTATTTCATGATAAAAAAGTTAAAAATCAAAATAAATTTAATAGATTTAAACAAAATCTTTACCTAAGATTTAATAATACAAGTCAAGTATATAGAAATGACAAAAGTTGTGGAAGTGGCAACCACTACTACTAAAGAACATCTAAGTTTAAGACGTCCCTGAATTGCAGCCAGCCAAACTCAGAGGTCTACTAATGCATTTAGTGATTCTCCTATTCTGTACCTTTTGGCAAATATGGAGACGATGTTTTTTTTTTAAAAAAAGCTTTCTGATTGGTAAGAGAATATTTTTTAGATTACAAATTGTCTAAACTTGCTGTATTGTAAGCAGTGTTTATTTCCAGTTCATTCTGAGCCAAAGGGTAATCACAATGGGTGGTTCCATTTTATTAGAAGCCAACATTCAGACCAGAACAGTGTTCTAAGGAGACATTTTGTTTAAAAAAAAAAAAAAAAAGCATGAACTCTGCATTTAAGTTGGAGATTTAATTTGGTTATGTAAGCTTTGCTTGGTCACAGTTAAATGACCTTACTTTCCTTGTAATTTTAGATAAAGAAAACATCATTACATCAACAAAGGCTTTTTCAAGGGAAATCTTAATATTTAAGCTTTCCTTTTATGTAAAAAGGCCAGCCAGCCAGTACACTTGCATTTTTCTTTTTCAGTTTTACGTATCTTACTTGCACGTTTGTTTATACATTCTAAGCTCCCCAATGGAACTGTTGTTATTCGTTATCCCCAAAGCTTATTAACATGGCCTGAATTCCTTCTAAGTATTAGAATGAAAAATCAGTTCCATCCTTTGGACAGAATGGAGATGGGGGAAAGTGGCTGGTGTTGACTTTACTTTCACCTAGTATTCCCATGTGTAAAAGCATGTTTCTCAAGTTTGTGTAAGAAATTATGAGTAGTCTCTTATTTGTACGTGTACATATATAAAAAACATAGTTGAGAAAGAATAAGTTATACTCTGCTCTGGAAGGCTGCGGAAAAGGAAACTCTGGGAAGGCCTCTTGGAAGAAGCTTCCTGTTAGTTTCAAGAATAGGTTAATGTTGTGAGGCATGCAATTAGGGAATGAACCTTAAGGACTGTATGTTGAATGAAATGCCGGAAACAAAAAGACAAATATTATCATGCCTCACTCATATGGACTAACTATAATATACAAACTCAGAGAATTGAAGTTGAGAGCATGGGTTATCAGGTTGGGGCCTGTTGTTAAGGTTCCTAGATTGCAAGCTCTTATGGCAGTCACATACATTCAGGAGTCGCAACTGTTATTTCTAAATTCTGAGATACTGAGCTATTTGTGTATAACCTGGTTGTTCCCTGAAACTTCAGGTATTTATGTAACACTCGTAGTTAGAGCACTGAAGCTACGAAAGTTAACGTTACCCCATATACAAGCCGTTAACAGTTGAAGAAGTGACCAGGCTGCTCTGGAAAAGACTAAGGTAAATCAGATTACAGGGTAAAGGATGATATGGTCCATATTTTAAAACTTCACCTTCTTTGTAAGCCCAAAGGGAGAGAGATTTATATCTTGCATAGCATATTACCTAATTTCACTTGTATGGTCAGTTTATCTGAACACCATAGGGTATGAGAGCTTGTTGGTTTTTTCAGGTTAGTATGATGCCCCGCTATATCCCAGAGAAATCTAGCAAGTATTTGCAAAGTCCCCTTGGGGGACTGGGGAGAAAGGAGGAAATACTTAACTGGGGAATTTCTGATATTCTCACAAGCAGTGGGGACAACCAATTTAAAAATAAAATAGGGGGATAAATAAAAAACCTGGGTAGATTGAAATACCTTTGGTCAATGAGAGCAAAGGATAAGGGATATGAGATGTATAAGTTTTCTCTTTTTCTGTGATAGAAATGTTCTAAAAATGATCATAGTGATGAATACAAACTGTGCAATAATATTTTGAGCCAGTGACTGTATACTATGGATAGACCGTGTGTGAAGATTTCTCAATAAAAATGTAGGAAAAAAAGTCAACGAGGGTGGGGAGATAAGGTAGAGGTGTACGCAAAATCATGGAGTAGTGTACATCTATGAACAGGTTTCCTTATCTAAAACACAGGGATACCTCTATCATTGAAAGGACAGAGCTCAAGAATGTCATGCACCTGACATGTAGTAGGTGCTCTGCAAATCAGTTTTAACCAAGGCATTCAAAATAATCTTAATACCACACTCCAAAGGGGACTGTGGTTTGTTTTATTTTTGTCAATTTGTACAGCTAGGCAAGTAACAAATGCTCTACGATAAAGACTACCTACCTTCTGCAGAAGCATAAGCCTATTCCTTATATAAATGATAGTGACTAATATTCTCCTTATCACTTATATATATATATACGCATATATATACATTGCTTCAGTATAAACATACAACTCAGATACTATGTAATTGCCTATAGCTCTGTCAAATCCCCAACTCAACAAGCTATTTTGGGATTGTAAAACAGATCCTTTCTCAAAGGAGCAGTGCTGTTCATTTTCTGGAACCAAGAGCAGATTAATAAATAATAAGATTAATAAAATAATCTGCTCTTGCTTAATAAGTTTTAAGCACTTTCTAGCTCAGGTAGCAGCAAATGGTAAGATGTAAGATGCCAAGGAATGCAAAGCAAACCCAATACAGAATAAATGTTTATTATCAAAGTAATAACTTAATTCTATTTCTGATTTATTAATTTAGATTTAGCAAGTATTTCCATTTCATGGAAAAGTGTATTTAAAGTTTGAAACAGTTAAAGCTATTTAATAAGAACATAATTTATTTAAAAGGTGTGACACAAACCCTTGAATAACGCTTAGCTCTTAAAAAAAACCCTTAACTACATAGGTTCAACTGTACTATGCAGGTCAAATACCTCTGGTTTTAAGGGTATAAAAAAAGCCAGCACATGTCTGAGTCAGATCTTTATTTAAAAATCTGATCTGCCAACTTAACGCTTTCCACCAACTCGGGGAGCAGAAACCTTCACGGGCTTCGCAATCTTTTGTTTAGGTGCTGCCTTTGTGGGAGCCTGTAAAAAAAGATAGGAATTCATGGCATTATTTCACCAAGCTCTTTCTTTTTTATCACCTTTCTCTAGGTCCAGATCCTGTAAGTATCCTCGATCACTTCCTTATTTAACTACATTCCTAACATTAATCTTAAGTAGGATATAAAAATGTTTAAAAGGCCACTCTATGATGTAGGGGAAAGACTGAGATACTGTCACAGATTACAGAGTAAAGACATACAACTAAATGCATTGTGGGATCCTTAATTGGATCTTAGAACAGAAAATGGACATTAGTGGCAAAACTGGTGAAATATGAATAGTCTATGTTTTTGTTAATAACTCTCTGTACTATTCTTGAAACTTTTATCTCAAAATAAGATTTAAAATAAAAGCCATCGTTATTTCCCCCTTTGTAAATTCCTGTCTAGCATGGATGGACTCATCTCACTTTGGCAGGAGGGATCTCTTAGGAGACCTGAACCACTCACTAAGAAATCAGTTACTAACATCATTTCTATCAGTGACCTGCACATTTCTTAAAACCTTCACCACTATTTGAATTAAAATAAGATATCCTGTTAACTTATTTAAGAAATCCAAAAAAAGCCCCATAATTACCTTAGCAGCAGCCATTGCCGTCTTTTTAGATGCTTGCTTAGCCTTTTTTGCTTCTTTGGCAGCCCTGTGGGGTTAAAAATGACTTAGGGCCAAGCACTTCACTTCTGAAAGTACAGATTATTAACAAGGCCCTGGAGAAGGAGAACTATCATCCTCCTCCTCCATTTCCATTTATTTGCAGGATAAATACAAAACCCAAGTCAATTTAACATTTTAGATTGTATCATACAATTTTGGTTGGAGTTGCAGCCTTATCTTAGGCTTTTTTTTTGGTACACTGTTTGGCAGGGTCACATTTCATTATTTTTCCATGTGCATATCCCGTTATTGCGGCACCATTTGTTGAATTTTTGTTTGTTTTGTTTGTTTGTTTTTTGAGAAGTGCATGGACCAGGAATCAAACCCGGGTCTCCCACATGGTAGGCAAGAATTCTACCACTATATTATACAATTTATTTTACATTATAAAATATTATAATATAAACCTAAATATTTTATTGAAAATCCCCATATAGATAAAAGTATCAAAACACAAAAATCCATCCCAATAACCAAAACACTCATACTGAAAACAATCCTAACCTGATAGCTTGTTCTCGTTGAGCCTTTCTAACTTCGGGTTTCTGATTCCTCTTGGCCATAATATCAGCAAGAGATGCACCAGTGATAGCCCTCTGGAATTTAACTGCACGGCGGGTTCTCTTCTTTTGAATTTCTTCCTATAAAAAGATGAGGAATTAAGTCTTTTAAGATCCACATCCAACAAAAATTGATTCAATATTAAATATGGAGCTGTAAGTTTTCCACTTAGGATAAACCATTTATTACAATACCTGGAATTTTTTTTATTACTTTAAAGACAAAAAGTTAAACTCTAAGAA
>PVIY010037871.1:0-24331 GCA_004026745.1 Myrmecophaga tridactyla | reverse complement strand
AAAATACCTTTAGGGAAGTAGAAGGTGGTGAGAGGTCATATGAAATTCCTGGAAACATATCCAGTTTTGTAAGGTATGAATTTTTAAGTCACCTATTGGAACTTACACAATTTCTTCAATGTTGTATAAAAGTTATAACCTCTATGTTCAAGGATATTATAAAGTTATTAATAATTCATATTTATGTAACCCAGACAAAAAAGGTCAGTGAAATTTAAAGAGCAAAAAATGTTGAGTAGGAATTTCTGTCAGTCTTACTGGTCTTTCATAAATAGCCACTCAGTTGTTGTCAGTGCACAATTTAAAGTGATGGAATCACCTTGAGCATCAACTTTAAAACTGATCTTTTTGCTTATCTAGTAAGAAATGTCTTCACAGAACTGCTTGGAAATCATATATTTTATTTTATCACTTTATATTAAAGTGATAAAAGCCATCATGATTTATTCAAAATTCCCCTATTTAATTCCAATCCATATTGCAAGCCACTATCATTTATTTCTTCAACCAAAAACTCTTTCATTAAGTCTTATTCTTCTCTACTCCATTCTCCACCAATACCAGGTATTAACATTTTAAGAAAGTCACCTCCAGTTAGTTTCCAAGACTAAAACACTTCAAGACTTTTCCTTTGACAAAGTTCAAAGTACTTTACATAATTTGCATCCTTGCATAACTTGCCTGCACAAACCTTTCATCCTTGATTCAGACATTTCTAAACTTTTCAGTTGCCAAAATCATATCAATGTTTCTGTTCTCTCCTTAGGGGACATTTCAGGGGAATTTCCTATAGCCTATCTGAATCACTTAAGTCTCTCAGAACTCTGGGTTTCCCTAGGATAAATCATTTGATGTTATTGCAATTACATGTCATGGTGGCCATGAGGCTGCACTTCCTAGATTTTCTCCAAGAGAACCTGCTGCAGGAGACACAGTAGCCCATGAACTCAAAGTGCTGCCCCTTTGGGTCCACCATGGCATTCACACTGAGGCCACTCTCCCCTTGGCCTTCTTGAATCCATGACTGAAAATTGAAACTCTTCTGGTAAGAAAACTTTGATTGGGGAGCCCTGTTGCTCTAACCCACACTTTCTCAGAACTGCACTGTGATCCAAAATAATTCCTACTCAATTTTTTCTGCCCTCTATCCTGCCAGAGACATCAGGCTTATATTGCAGTCTGAATGTACTGGGAGTTCTCTGTGCACTCCCATTCTTTCCTTCATGTGAAAGCCCTCTGCAAAACAAAACAAACAAAAAAAATCTCTTGCACATCTAACCCCAACCTAGTGTTGTTATCAGAGGATTTGAACAGATACACACATCTAAGGTCTGCTTTCCTCAGCACATTTTGAATGGACAGAAAGTATGCCTTTCAAGAGACTTCCAGGGAAGATGGCAAAGTATGAGGCTCCAGGACTCAGTCCTCCCACCCAGGCAATTATTAAAAAAACAGGAACTGTCTGAAACAACTATCTTGAAATGCCTGAGGACAGAAGAATAGTTAACAGCATACAAGTATGGGGGGAGGAAAAGGCAGATCAATTATGGTAAAGATCCAAAAGTTGCTCTCTCCATGTGGCAGCTACCAGCACCCATCTCCCACTCTCACAGCAGGCTGTCATGGGGTCTGGTCCCTGCCTAGATACTGGTGAAAGGAAAGGACATTAAACACCTCTTCCCCAAGAACTGGTGTAGGCATGACTGATTACCTATTACAGCTTTTGATGATTGAATTTGGATCCCTAGGTCTCAGCTATGATGACAGCCATGGTAGGGGTTGTGCTGGTGGAGAGTTAAAGATGCAGCGCTTCCTCAGGACTGCTTTTAGCAGTTAGCTGAAGGGCAGCATTTGCTGGGCAGGCCAAGAAAGCTCTGACCCTGTTTTTGTTAGGAAACACTGACCTGTAAAAACACTCTCCAGGTAATTTGCCCTCCAGGTAAAAGCAGCATGAAACAATAAAAGAAGTGTAAAAACTATAGAGGCAGACAGTTTAGGACAAAAGTGAAACAGGGGACAATGAACTCCTGTAAACAGCGGTACTCCAAAATACTAATAAGCAAAAGTTCTGGACAAGACACAGGCTCAGAAAGACAGGGAAAGCCTTGCACACTTGGGAAGACCTTCATGATAGGAGGGCTGAAGCTCAAGAAAGTCTCTATCTTATAACCAGCTGGTTACAAAACCAAGAAACAAACATCCCAGGAAGAAAATCCCACAGTCAACATGTTAAAATATTAAAATGTATGTCATGCAACAATAGAGTACAGGACAAATGAAGAAACAGGCAATGATGATGCATCCAAAAGAAGAGAATACAAATCCAGAAAACACCAATGAAAGGGCCCGGAAGCAAACATACTGAACAACCCTTTAAAAAAATTATATTAACAATGATCAAGGAGATGAAGGAAAATGCCCTGAAATAACTAAAGTATGTCAGGAGAACAATGAATGAATAACATGAGTATCTGAGTAAAGAGATGGACATTTTAAAATGAAATCAAACAGAATTCCTGGACTGATAGATGAAATAGACAACAACAAAAAAATAGAATCAACAAAATCAAAAGATGCTTCTTTGAAAAGATCAATAAAAATGAGAATACTTTGGCTAGACTGACAAAGAAAAAAGAGAGAGGAAATAAATAACGAATATTTGAAGTGAAAAGGTGAATATTAATATTGACCCCAATGGAATAAAAAGGACTATAGGAGTACACAATGAACAAATCTACATCAATAAATGAGGTAACCTAGATGAAACTGACAAATGCTAAGAAATTCAGAAACTATGCACATTGACTCAAGAAAAATAGAAGATCTCAACAAATCAATTACAAGTAAAGAGATGGAATCAGTCATCAAAAACCTCCTGACAAGAAAAGCCCAAGAACAGATAGTTTCACAGGTGAACTCTACCAAACATTCATAGAAGATTTCAATTCTGCTCAAAATCTTCCAAAACATTGAAAAGAAGGGAATAGTACCTAATTCCTTCTTGGAGATAAATATCGCCCTCATATCAAAGCCAAGAAAAGATGCCAGAAGAAAAGAAAAATACAGACCAATAGCTCTTACAAATACAAATTCAAAAATCCTCCACAAAATACTGAAAAACTGAACTGAACAGCATATTAAAAGAATTATACTGATGAAGTCAGATTTATCCCTGGTATGAGAATAAATTAATAAAATACACCACTTTGACAAAATAAAAGGAAATTAACACACATCATCTTAACTGATGCAGAAAGGCATTTGACAAAATCCAGCACTCCTTCTTGAAAAAAACACTTATCAAACTAAGGATAGAAGGAAACTTCTTCAACATGTTTATATATACAACATATTTATATACAAAAGCAATGAAAATCCAAAAGTAGAAATAAAGGGAAAAAATCCACCTACAATAGCAAGTTAAAAATGAATATCTAGGAATAAATCTAACCATGAATATAAAGGGCTTGCACTTGAAAACTACAAAACATTGCTATAGGGAAATCAAAGAAGACCTAAATAAATGAAAGGCATTCAGTGTTCATGGATTGGAAGATTAAATGTCATGAAGATGTCAATCCTACCCAAAGCAATATATAGATTCAATAAATTCTAATACAAATTCTAACAACCTTCTTGGCAGAAATAGAAAAGCCAGATATCAAATTTATATGCAAGTGTAAGGGGTCCCCATTAGTTAAAGCCATCTCAAAGAAGAATGAAGTTGGGGGGCTCACAGGCCTCACTCTTAGAGGTTCAAATTAGCATTCTAGCACAGACATGGGAGAAGAGCCAAGGATATTGGGGACCTGGCATTCTTCATTTGAAAGAAATATTTGTATTACCTTAGCAGATGTACTTGCCTTCATACACTCAACAAATATTTATTGCTCACTTTTATAGGTCACAGGCACTCTGCTAGGCAATGAGAATACAGAGAGATGAGTAAAACAGAATATCTGCCCTCAAGAAATTTCTAGGTGTGTTGGAGGGATGACTACAAAGCCACAGTAATGAAAACAGTATGTGCTGAAAAAGACAGACATGTAAACCAATAGAATTGAATGAAGAATTCAGAAATCAACCCTCACATTTATGGCCAGCTGATTTTGGTGACATGGGTAAAGACCACTCAATTGGGAAATGTAGTCTCTTCAACAAATGGTGCTGAGAAAACTAGATCTCCATTCTCAAAAAAAAGGAGAACCCCTACCTCATACCTTTACAACATATACAAAAATTAACTCAGAATAGATCAAAGATGTAAATATAAGAGCCAGAAATATAAAACTGCCAAAAGAAAACATTAGGGAAGTATATTCTAGACCTTGTGTTAGGCAACAGTTTCTTAGACTTTATGCCCAAAGCACAAGCAACAATAATATATATATATCAATGGGATTTCATCATAACCCCAAATTTTTTCATCAGAGGATTTTATCATGAAAGTAAAATGACAAACTACACAATGGGGAAAATATTTAGATACCACACATCCAATAAGGGTTAATATACAGAATATAAAAATAAATCCTTTAATTACAAAAAATACAAATATCCCAATATAAAAATGGACAAAGACTTGAAGAGGCCATCTCTAAAGAAGATATACAAATTACTAAAAAGTACATGAAAAGATTCACACTATTAATCGTTAGGGAAATGCAGATCAGAGCCACACTGAAAGATCATTTCATGCTCACTAGAATTGCTACTATTAAAAAAAGTGGGGTGGGCCATGGTGGCTCAGCAGGCAGAGTTCTCACCTGTCCTGCCAGAGACCTGGGTTCGAGTTCTGGTGCCTGCCCATGTAAAAAAAGAAAAGAAAAAATATTTAAAAAGTGAAAAACTTAATTGTGGGAGGAGGTGTGGAGAAATAGGATCACATTCATTGCCAGTGGCGATGTAAAATGGGGCAGCTACTGTGGGAGATAGTTCCTCAGAACATTAGGGATAGAATGATTATACAACCCAATAATACAAGTACCAGGTGCATGCCTAATAGAACTGTAAGCAGGGACTCAGATATTTACATCTGAGATAAGTTGTGGCATTGTTCACAACTCCCAAATTTTAGACACAACCCAAGTGTCCATCAACCAATGACTGTATAAAGAAAATGTTGTATATAAACACAATGGGATATTATTCAGAAGTAAAAGGAAATGAAATTCTGATACATGCAACAGCATGGATGAACCTCAAAGACATCATGTTGATGAAATAAGCCAGACACAAAAGGGACAGATACCAGCAAACTGGTAGAGTCAGAATCCAGAATCTATAGGTTACCAGGGAATGGGGTAGGGGTAGAGAACAGTGAGTTAAGGGTTAAAATGAACAGATTTTCTATATGGGATAATGGAAAAGTTTTGGTAATGGATAATGTCTACACACAACATCATGATCATGATTAACAAAACTGAATAATAAATCTTAAAATTGGTTAAAGGAGGGAATTTTAGCTGTGCATATGTTACTAAAATAAAAATAATTTTAAAACTCCATATAAGAACACAGTGAATAGTTAATTGTCCAATTATTAAAATGTGCTTTCATCAATCATAACCAAAGGATCACACAAATGCAAGGTGTTAATTATAGGGTGACATATGAGCAACCTGTACTTTATGTATAATTTTTCTGTGAACCCACAACTTCTCTAATTGAAAAAATAGAGTTAGCCAATCAGTACCAAAACAGACATTTGTGGATGGTTTAGAAATGTCTGTAGGATAATGTGCCAAAGACCAGCAAAGAGAAGCCAGGCATTTCAGAAAAGGTAAATGAATAAGGAGCTCTAAAAGGAGGAATCAAAGGGAGTTAAAAACAATCAGCATCAGATTCCTAAACTTTCTTATGATTGCCTCTCACTACCAGCACCTAACCAGTGTCTAGGAAATTTATATTAGCTATATCAGTCTCATAATTTGCTTGGACAACAAAAGAGCAGTCCATGTTCTGAGATAACCTTCCTAATTCAAAGGAAAAACTACAACTAGCCATCAAGAGAGTATATTCCTAGAGCTTTAAGATCTCATTTCCTTTTAGCACTTTCCAAACTATTTAATGTTCATGAAGCCATCTGATATAATAAGAGAAAATAAATAAGACTGAAATCCATTTTCAGGCTACAGAGAAAACTTTTATAATGCATTACTCTCCATCTGGGTGTATGTATGCCACAAATTGTGTTATTTCAAGTACTCAGTGTGTGAACATACTAGATATTAAACCTCTCATACTGAATAATAATATATTTAACATTTATTAAATATATTTTATGGCCAGTAACTGATCTAAGTACATTGGGGAGATGGCCTCCTTAGTTTTATAACAATTCTATAAAATCGGTTCCATTATTAGCCACCCTTTACAGTTTGTGAAACCAAGACAGAGAGGTTAAGTAATTTCCACAAGGCCAAACAGCTAATAATACCAGATATAGGTTTCAAACCCAGGAAATCTACTACCAGACTAGATGCTTAATAGCTGTGCTATAAACTAAAGCCAGTGATAGTTATTCTAGAGTTTTTATTCATTCATAAAATACTACTGGATGACTATAAACAACACTGATGGGGTATGAAAGAATTGTTCTATTTCCCTGGGATTTAATGTTCCAAATAAGATATTGGTTGATTACAAAAATGAAATGATCCTAAACATTTCAATACTACACCCTAAAAACATAGGCATCCTCAGAGCATGACAAAAAATTAAAAATTATTATAAACTATTTTTCAAACAGGCTTAGAAGACCTGTTTTCACAACCTTTTCCATTCTATGACATTCATTCCTTGAATAAAAACATTTAATGTATAGATTCCATTCTAGGCATCAGAATTACAAGTGAAAAACCTACAGACAATTGCTACAGTCAGGGAACACACATTCTAAGAGCGTGGAGGGGAAGAGATAAACATATAAATAAACAAAAAAATGATATGATGAAAATAAGAAGATAATGAGATTAGGGATAAATTGGGAGCTACTTTAGTTTGAATAATCAAAAAAGGTCCCTGAGGTATTATTTAATTTGAGACCTGAATTACAAGGATTTTTGAATGGGTCAACTATCTCAATTTATTCAGAATTTTAGAATATGAAAACTATAATTTATGCCAAGGGACAATAATTTACACAGTGAACATAAAAGAGATAACTTCACCTTTCTATCCAGGAGAAACTGAGAACACCTTACAATACAGAGGTAAAAGTTAAGAATCATTTACCCTTTTACACATAGCTGTTCACATTTTTAAAAACCATGTACATGAAGGGAAAAAGAAATAAATGTATACAAAGCTCTTGTAATGATGAAACTTTAGATAGAGAGCAGATTTAGTGGTTACTGGGAATCAGGGAGATGAAGACATGGGGAAATGGCTGTAGAAGAAGGTCATAGATTATATCTGAGGTCCATAGATTATATCTGTATTAATTTCCTAATTGTGAACTACAGTATTGTAAGATGTTTCCATTGATAGGAAACTGAGCTAAGGGCACACAGAACCTCTCTGTATTACTTCTTACAGCTGTATGTGACTCTACAATTTTCTCACAATAAAAATTCTTTTCAAGTGTTTGAAAATTAACTCTATTTCTTATTCTGTTATAACATATTAATTTTTCCTATTAGAAATAGTGCTGCTTTTACATTGTATAGAAAATGACTTTTCTTTAATATTTTCCCATTTTTCATAGTATATTCTATATTTGGGACTATCCAAATCTGAAGTTTTTATTTCAATTTATATTAACAGGGATTTGGGAAAACTGCTGTGTGGTATTTTTGTGGATATGATATTAAATCTATTGCTCATTAAGAGACATACAAAATTGTACATTCCAAGAATGTTCATCCAATTACTTGAAGATAAGCAAGCTCATCGCTGTTTCATTAGATAGTGTTATGAATCTACCTACAATAGAACACTTATCGATATATGGACATTTTCAAGAAGATGGAAATAAAATTTGCCATGAAAAAATGTGTAGCTGTCACTGTTTACAAAGATAATGACCACGTAGATATTAAAGAAAACTGGGAGTATGCTTGTTAATAAAAGTTTGACAATAGCTCACAAAAGTGGAATATTTTTTAAGAAAACTTTTTTTTAGGTTCCATGTACTTATGGTGTTCAATTAAACTGACCACATAAGTTATAATAGGGAATGCACTTAATTTTAGTATTAGAATCTTGAAAAATGTAAAACAGGGACACAAATATTTTGGGTGGAACATATGCTCTATTTTATATAAGAGCATTTATAAAAAATAAAGTTTCTTTGGAAATTATTATAGCAAAAACTTCTAGTCCTTAATGTATTATAATGTAACATTACATTTTCATTAGAAGAATATTGACTGGCCTTAAAACTTTCCAAGGATGAGAAAAATACACTTGAGAATTTCTAAAATTTTAAACTAATTCTAGCTAAAGCAAGATGTGAGTAAGCAATGGGAAAGCATCATTTTATCAAATAAAATCCTATATCTATCTATTATTAAGGAGCTAATTGATATCTTAAGATGGTAAAGTATTAGAAAAAATCTATAGCATCCTAAAAATATATCAATTTTAAAATACGGTTTCAAAAATAGATCATGGCATCATGGCTCTACTCAGAGTGACTTATAAAATTATCTGCACAGTAAGATTTTATTTGGTTTATTTTACAATGTGCTAAATGGCCGAAGGAATGAATAGATGAGTGAGTGAAAAAATGAACATTTCTATTAATATAGTATTGATTGTACAATTTCTCAGGACTTGTAAAGTCTCACAATGTTTATTAAGCAGGAAATTAAACAAGAACAGAGTTACATGGAAGACAGCGTTGTCATTCCAGATGTTAGATACAATAGTGGCAATATCTAGTGGAAATATTAGAAGGAGGATGATCCATTTTTCCTCACTGAATCTCCTTCCTTGGATGGGAAGAAAAATGAGCAGTTTCAATTGACGTCATCTTCTACCTACTACTTGGAAATCATAGGTAAAGCTGAGAAAATATACCTTGATTTTTCATTTAAATGTTTAGTTGGTAACTAAATCCACAGAGAGTGCTTTAAAGCAATTATTGTATAATTGTTCCCATCTTGTCCTGATGGAAGATGAAGGTTCTTTCAGTCAGACATTGATTACACCACACATTTTAGCTGGATCAGTTATAATTTTAATGATATGTGTGATCTACACTTATATTAAAATATTGCAGGTCATAAAATTATCATACAGCAGAAAGGCATGGGTCTATAACATTTCCATTAATTCAGACTCTACATAAACATATTTCACAGGAGATTTATTCTTTTTAACAGGTTCAACTATTCAATTATCTGAAATTATGTATTTATTTCCACCTACCTAAGATTCCTAGAGGGCAGGGAATCATTTAATTTTGGGTCTCAATGTCTTGCACACTGGTGACTCTGAGCACATTCTGAAAATGTGCTTATTAGATTAGCACTCATTCAGAAAATGCAGAATTTTCCATCAATACAAGTATAAAAGCACAATGTTTACATTCAAAATCTTGTTCACATACAAAGTGCTTTCTGCATCCTAATTTACTTGTTTAGGAATACATTAATGGGAGACAGCTGATGGGCTCTAGATCACTAGAACTCCCTTATCCAGATTTGCAGGGAAAACAGCCTCCTTTCAAAACTAACCCATGTAGTGAACCTTCATCATAGGTGACAGATGAATCACAATGAAAACAAAATATGTGGTCTCTTGCATTGTCATCAAAAAACTAACCAAAATACTTACTTCACCTCAGTCTCCAGACTAGATTAACTTCTCTTGGTGAACACTCTTATAGCATTTCCTTTATAGACCTTACCTTGACTCGAAAGTATATATTTATTTGTATATATGTTTTGATTGATGATTTTCCTCCACTATACTAAGAAAGCAAGGACTACATCTCACTTTTTTTTAGCTGGTGGAGAGGAGGAAGACTGGGTCACTGTACATTCAAACCTAGTTCAAAATCTTATATACAGTAGATACTCACTAAATATATCTTTTTTATAAAAGAAAGAAATGATACATAAAATATTATTTTAGCTATAAGTGCAGTAGTTAGAAAAATAGCATCACTTCCCAAAATTTAACTCAACTTTTTATAAACATATGTTACTATCTATCTACATATGACATAGAAAGTGGCATCACAATATTTAAGAGAATTTAATACAAAAATCTTAAATCAACTAGTTTCAATTAATATATTTGCCACATTTTTAAATTATGATTAAATATTTTCAGGAGATTGATGGGATGATTATTCAGATTTGTGCATGTAAAAATCCCCAAAGTCCTCAGCTAAGTTTTCTAATTCAATGAACACAGTGTGTAGCTATCTCCATGGTGATAGATATTAGATTTGGACTTTTTATTTTATATCACAATGATTGTTTTGGATCCACCTAGAAAGATTATGTGATAATTTTTGTTTTTATATACAATATATAATATACATATAATATATGATAATCCCTAAAGTTCCTTTGTTTCTTTTGCATGATATTTTTAACACCATGGAGTCAATTTTTTAAAAATGTTAACAAAGTCAAACAATGAAGAGAGGGGAAAAGTATACTTACTAGTCATTAAGCCCTTCAAATTGGCCAATGTCATAGCTGTCGCTGGGAGACCATATAATTATTCTGATGATACCCAGAAATTAAAATATTTAATTTAATAATCAGTCTGAAATAGCCTCTATTTCAGAATTACCTTCTAAAATTGTGGCACATTTCTTTAAATCTTCTTGAAGCAGGAAATCTATTTTCTCCGAGGATGGACTTGAGTTTTGAAAACAGATATTTTCACTCAGGATGGAGTCTGAGCTCCTTAACATATTCTAAAGGGCTCTTCCTTGCCTCATCCTTCTGCCTCTTCTCTCACTCCCTGCCCAGTCTGCCTTGTGTCTGTACACAGCCCATCCATGCATATGCACGCCGCTTCCTTCTTCCAGGTCTTTGAACTTTCTCTTTGCTCAGCTTGGAACCAGTATCTCTCCTTCCTCTGCAGAATAAATCTTCCTCCTTCTTCAGACCTCAATATAGACTTCACTTCCTCTATGATAACTTCCCCTGTACTCTAAAATGAGAGAAACTGCCCTTTTTACAAACTCTCTCATTGCCCTTATTTCAGCATATACACATGCATATTACTTGATTTTCTATTTTCTCCACTTGACTTAAAGCTCATGGAGGATAAGGAATGTATGTGTTTAGAACTGCATTCCTTGCCCCTTCATACTCCTTGAGATATAAAAGACCATGAATACATATGTATTTGATGAATAAATATTTGGTAAATATATCAAATCACAGGAAACCAGCTTAACTTCAATGGTGGTATTTTGTGGTCAGATAAAAATTGGATGGATCCAATTTCTATGCATATTTTGGACTTTTGGAGGATGAGACATAGCTGGTATACCACAGAGTGGGCTTTAGAGATACTCATTGATTAATGGCCACAAAAAAGGTAGGCTTTGCAAGTGTCCACAATGTTTCCAGCATTTTTCTTCTATTATCAAAGTTAATTGCATTTAATACAAGCTAAAAAATAAGTATTTAAAAAAGTGTCTGGACAGCACTCTCTAGTGTGAATTAAATAGATAATTATGTAACTATTTCACAAATATTTAGAATTAATAATTTCCTATTTTGTCATAATATCCTTCTCTACAAACAGAAGGGAAGGCATGCTAGAAGTCACATTTTATGAGATTAATGTTTTAAAATAATTTTGTAAAAACTCTTTTAGAAAAAAAATTTGTCAATATATTTCCTTATAATGATAAACAACTTTTAAAAATAGCATCTTCTCATTAATTAAATTGAAAAATATATTAAATATTTATCATGAACCTGGCAATGTGAGACACTTCAAGCGACTTTTAGATTTCCTTTCAAAGAGTTTACAAAGAGCAAGGAAGATACAACATGTAGAAAGAATTTGAATTAGAGAATTAAAAAGTGGCATATGGATGATAGAAGATTTCAGAAAGAGGAATGGGAGGTTACTCAGAGGAGATCAAGAAATTCTTCATGAAAGTGTTATTTTTGAGCCAATGTTTGAAGAACATCTCATCTGAATTTCCAATCTTATATCCACTATTGGTTGATATTTATTCTGTATTTTCATCTAACTCAAGGATTAAATCCTCAGGTACAATTGTTTCCCCCAGGCCAAGTGTATAACTGTTTTTTATATGAACTAAATCTATACATGGTTCTATTTCATGTCTTTTATATTGGTTTACAAAAGCTAATTTCTTAATTGTGTATTGTCATGTATATGTAAGCTGTCATATACTTACAGTAATAACTTAACAGTGTATATAAATGTATAAGTGTATATTTATATGTTGTGGCAGGGAGAGAGAGAGAGAGAGAGAGAGAGAGAGAAATGGGCTCTTGGAGAAGAATATTTAATTTCCTTTAAAAATTTTATTGAATGCTCCTATGGCACTTATATGTATGTTCCAGGTACTGCTTTAAACCTTAAAGTAACTCTATGTTATAGGTATTACTTCTTCCACTTTATAGGGAAGAACACTGAGACACAGAGAAGGGATGAAACTTCATTAACATCACTCAGATGATAAGGGGCAGAGACAAATTTCAGTCTCACACAGTTCTTTCTCAGAGTCTGAGTTTTATGTATAGGACTCTGGGGTCCCATACAGTTTCCTCATTCATCCACTTTTATTTCTTACTCATACCTGTTCCTGGGCTCCTAGCAGGTAAAATTCCCTATTCTATTGACCTAGAAAAAGGGTACACATCTTCCAATTAAAAGATACAACAACTCTGTGAAGGCTTCCCTGGTTACACAGTCAAAATCAGTCTTTTGTGTTTTACTAATATTTCATTTCTATATGATGGTGTTATTTTCTTCCTTAAAGGAGTGTAGCTAATAAAGTTCCAGTGACAGAGAAAGTTCAAATAGAGTCAAGAGGCTACTCTGAAAGTTGCTCATACACAGCTTCAGGCAGACCTTGCTACCTGTCATAACCTGCCAACCCCTAACCAGGACCATTCCAGCCAATCCTAAAGAACAACTGGGGTGATGTATAAGATTCCACAAGGGTTCCAGGCACTAGAGTAACTTTCCAGAAACCTACAACCTCCAAATGGGTCCCTGGTCCAGATAAATTCTGAAACCTAGAGGACCCAGCCTGTCCAGAACATCAGATTGTTCCATCTCTCTGCCCCATATTAGTGAAAGGCCCTTCCAATATGAAAACGTTAGAACACCCATAAGGGTGACAGGTGGAGTTATACAGTGAAGATAGGATTTAACAAATGAATATGAAAGCTGAATCACTAAATTGATATCTTAGTCTCCAGTATCTTAGAGCAGCTAGAAGTAAAAACCTAAAATTGTGGAACTATAACCTATGTCAATCTCTGAAATATATCTACAAGTAATTGTGGTACTGTGCTTTGAAATTTATTGCTTTTTTGTATATATGTTATTTTTCACAAAAAAAAGAAGGAAAAAAGTCAATGTGATGATAAAAAAATATTCAAGACTTCTAGCCTCCTACATTCTGGATCAGCTAGAAGGAAAAATCTGAGAGGATCATATGGTAGCCCATGACAAACTCTGGGATCTGTCCTGTAACTACTTGTTGAAGAGTGCTTTGAAAACAATTGCTTATTTCTTTCTTTGCTTTGTATATATGTTATATTATACAATAAAAAAGTTAAAAAAGATAGTTATCTTGTAAACATTGTCTGCTTCATACTGAATTGAAGACTCATTGATTACAAATAACTTGTATTTTTTCCTTGTCATCCTGTCTATCATCTTGTCAAAGTCAAAATGAATTTTTGAATTGACTTCCAGGTGCCAAGATGGACAATTCTAGACATTTTCACTCCTCACTGTGTACCCAGCACTTAGTACAGAACAGACATACAATAGTTGCTGGGTATATGAATCAGTGGATCAGTGAGTGAGTATTAATTTATTTTTAAAGCTATAATTTAAGATAAAAATTATTCAAGCATTTTAATTAAAAATAAATGACAGAAAGAAACTTGATTCAAGGATAATATTTATGTTAACTTGCATTTGTAAATTTAGTTGACTTGCTAATGGGACTAGTCTGGCAATGAAAAATGTTTTATGCTATAATAAAGAACACAAAGTCATTACAAAATACTTATGTCCCAAATAAATAGAATACAGGGGGAAGGAATAAGAACTATTTTGAATTTAATACAGAGAGATTTAATTATTTTTTATTACCTCTTAAATACATGTTTACCATATTTTTAACAGGATTCAAATTTTTATCCATTATAGCTTGGCAGATCTTATCAGCAGTTGTTTCTAATTTGCAAGCTAGATAATTTCTAAATATGAGATGATTCTTTATGTAAATGTGTATGAGGACCATGGGCTTATTTAATATATATTTTAGATTTACTTCAACAAGCACTGTAAAAACACTCAATATTTTCCTTAAGACTCATATTTTAGAAGAGTGACTATTTAGGAGTTATTCCTCAGTTTTAAAAGAAAGTTGGTGGGATAGTCTATGCCCCTGATTAGGGCCAGATCAACAAGTTATAGCTACTTCCAGAGAATATTCAGTGGAGTTTCATATCAGATCAACAAAAATTTCTCAGCTGCCTGGGGTCTGTGTTGGAGAAACTCATTGCTGACTCTGACCAAATGAATCAGGAGGCTTGGGTGGTTCAAAGCCCCAACTTAAATCTATGGACTCTTCTCACTCCAAATCTGCTCTTCAACATATGTGTATCAACTATCAAAACCTGGGTTTGAAGTTTGAGATCATCATTTATTAGTTTGTTAGTATTCCATGGATAATAATTTATTTGGTTCATGGTTGTAGTAGAAATTTAGAGATGATGTTTGTAACATCTGGCACATACATAACACTTAACAATTTTAGTATACATGGTCAACTTAAAAAAAAACATTCAGGACATGGTCTGTTGAATAGAACAACTTATATCAGAGCTGTTGAGCCCAATTAGAAAATCCAGACAAAATATTTTAAGAGATAATGACATTTATTTTGAAAACAGGAGAGTTTCTAAAGCAGCAACAACCTGAGGAACCAAAGTGTTAGAGAGAAAGATATCACAGAGAGCTGATCCCATTCAGGCCCACTTCTATTTCCTTGCAATTTTTCAATTGGGAAATATCCATAAGCAAACTAAGAGGAGTTTTCTGTAATCCCATTGGAGCTGAGGGAAAAAATGGACTTGAGTGTACTTTAAAGAGGAAAGGCTCCAGTATCTACTTAAGGCTTTCAGCTGGGAATCTCTGATGGGTTATAGCCTAGAAAGGGTGCACCTGGCAATATATCAGCTCTTACAAAAGCTGAAATCTAGTTTATATTCACTCAGATTTGGTTTGAATTAAAGTGGTCTGACTCAGCCTAATTGCCTGACAGAAGCAAAAGTAAAACATCCCAGGAAAAATCTAATATCAATGAGAATCTCAAAGTATTCCTGAAATTTTCCTAAAAGAGGGCCTAACAGTAAAGAGTAAAATATCCAATCTGTCAGAAGAAAATACCAAAAGATAAAAAAACAGAAAAGAAAAACACAAAAAGAATGTATTCAGTGGAAATTCTGATACTGAAATGATTAACATATTCAAGATAACAGAAGATATGATAAGAAATGTCAGTAGAGTATTGGCACCTGTTAGACAAGTCATCAAACAGAAATTCTGCAAATGAAAAGTCAGTAAATAAAATTAAGAATTAAACAGCTCACGGCAAATTTGGCAGAGCTGAAAAGAGGATTAGAGAACTAAAAGAAATGGCAGTAAAAATACCCAAAATACAGAGAAAAAAATGAAAAGAGTGGTAAATGATGAAAAAGCATCAGATAATAAAGAAGACAGACTACATTTATCTAAAATTAGAAATGTATCAAGTTATACCTAGCCTGCACTATTTACACTATTACACTATTTTTAAACATATGCTCCACATTTATGTTTCCAGACATGAATGTGGAATTGACTCATTTAATGATCCAAATCACACCTAGCTCCTTTTAAAAGATGAATAATACCTTGGCAGCTTTCCAGGCATGGCTTATATTTTAAGGAGTATATTCTTTTCAGTGTCTTGCTTCAAAACGTATTTCCACTAAGACTTTTGAGCCATGACTCCTCTCTTTTGGTGATTGAAATAATTAAAAACAGCACTGAAATCTCTTTCTTGACTTTTACCAACATTCATATCCAATACCACTACACCACATTTCCTAGAACAAAATGCCCATGAAAGAGATACTTTTTTTTAGAGACTTGGGTTTTACCATTGAACTTTATGTGATCCTCCATGGTGATACTTATTGTACTGCAGTTGTTTTATATGCAAGTCTATTTTGCCACTGGATGATGGAAAGGTTTTCAATTTTGCAAATCTAGTAAGTGGCATAGGATTTCATGTGGGTATTTAATATAAAATGTCTAATGAATAAATAATTGAGGACATGCATCCATAAATATGGCAATGAAGATCAACAGATGAAGCACCCTCTATTTTTTGACATTATTTTGCCCATTGTGGACAAGCAGCAAACTTTTATTGCTCCTTTCAAAGCTTTGCAATATCTTTAATAAAATGAGTTTCTTCAATTGGTCTTTTGATCTACATTGAAAAAGAGTCCTGAGGATTGATGCACAGTTAGATGAGAGCCTAACTTTATTTTACTCACTTTTCCTTCAAAGGTAAGTGTATGGATACATCTAAAACTATCAGTTTTACAAAGGATTGGCAAACTCTTCAGATGGCATGTATGAATGTATGTGTGTATAGTTAAAATCCTAAAGAAATTCCTTTTGAAATAGAATCTTCTCTAGCTGTGTAAAGAAGAAAGAAGTTTTACTTACAAATTGTAATTTTTGTAAACAAACTCACTTACTAACAAGGACTACGAGTCATGAACTCTAGCATCTCTATTCTGGTTAAAAGATGTCCATCTTTCAGTCCACCCTTTGAAAAGTAAAAAAAAAATAAGATGTGTTTTGAGTAGGCACTAACACAAATTATTATTTCACAACTGATTTCGTGAGTGTGATTTTGGTAAATATTTTGCCTTTCCACTCCTCCTTAAATGCACAAAAGGTTATATTCTTTAACAAAATGTAAAAATGTCACCTCCTTAGAAATTGGAGGAGGAAGATCTTTAAAATGCATCATCTGTGATAGGAAAAGATTGACTCTAGACTTCAATGTGATTCATTTTCCCCTAGATTTTGAAAGCCCATTATCAGTAACAAGATACTTAATGGGAAAATGAAACCACCATGTTCATTTAAACAAAAAAAGGAAAGAAAAGAAAAAGATAACTAACAAAAAATATATGTATAGCAAGAAAAAGCAGTCCCAATAATTTTTTAATATTATGGAATGCCTCCAGGTTTCTTCTAGCTATAGTAGGTAATTTCTTTTTAAACTTCAGCTTATTTTAAATGCCTAATACATTGACGTGAAATACTTCCTTGGATATATATATATTGCAGTAAATGGAGATGAAACATATAGCATGTGTTTGTTATGAATAGAAGGCCATCAGAAAAAGGACAGTGACTTTTAAGATTTAACTAAATGCTGATATAATAAAAAATAATGTACAAGTGTTTCAAATGTGCAGAGGGAAACTATATGGCTATCTCATGCTAGACGCAAGGGAGCAGTTTCTGGATTCTATTTCTTTTCTGAGGAGGTTGGCTCATGTTTTCACAGAGTCAAGAGAGTGGTCATGGAATAAAGGGTTTCACAGGTCCCCTTCCCTTGGATAAATATATATATATGCATAAGCATGTATGTATCAATGCTAGTGAGAAGATAAGTAGAAACTTTTTTTTCCAGTACTAAAAATTAAAGGGTTAAATTAAAGATGATAAACCATCTACTTATCATTGTCTGGGAAAGAACAAGTGAAAAAGAAATTACCACTCCCTCCTCAGGTTGTGATGTGCATAATAATATATTAATATTATCTTTACAGTATGAGGATTGTTTATACCATTATTAGCTAGTTCATTATTTATTACCTAATAAATGTGATCACTGTGCAATATTGTTAAGCATGTGTGTTCACACTGCAAAGACCAAGCATAACTTTAATTTTTTAATGGCTGTGATATGTTATTACTAATTGCAATAATCTTGGCAAAGAGGTGAAAAAATACAGTTGCCAACATGGAAAAACATATATCATTTAGCTGTCAAAGAGTACCAGGTATATATTAATAGTTTCTGGAATGCAGAGTATTAATGATTTTGAGAATATGACAGGAGCTTGGATGACCTTATTTTATACCTTCTAACACCATCTAAATATGTGATTTTGGTCAAACCCTCCATATTTCATCTGGAATTTGAGGTTCATAGGCTAACTGAATATTAAAACCACTTACTGTTGTAAAAGTCAGTTTACAATTGTTCATCTACAATTGTTCATTTGTTTTGTTTTTATGTTGTCCATGTTTATATTTATGAAATGTATGGTGGTTGAAAGTTATATAGGAATACTTAAAATAACAATCAATTTGCTTTCTAAATACTAGTGAATTTTACTCACAATCACTATTTATGCCATTTTTAGTAGATGAGACCAAGAAAACTAATCTGTGATTGAGAATATCATCTAGCATCATTCTTCAACTAACTGCAGAGAGGCAAATTTTGGGAAAAGTAAGATTCTGGGAGGCAGACACTAGCAATTGGAATCTTTTCAATGAAAGCAAATGTTGCATCAAGGAAATGTAAAATAAAATCCCACATTTGAACATTTAATCAATACTTTAAAATATTGAGAGCACTTTAGAATTATTATGCTTATGCTATTAAATGGCAGCTGTTCAAAAGTTCCAATTAAGATTGTTCTGGTATGTAAAATGCCACATAAATTGTATTTCACATAATGAAGTGCCTAGCACATTGCCCAGAATCTTGTAGGTTCTCAATACCTGTTCATAAAAATTAAGTATTTATGATGAAGTCATCTACATAATAAATAAAGCTGTACTCAGAATGAAATCTTAAGAAAATGAGAAGTTCTTGGTAGCTGAGGCTTAATAGTTCGTTGTCACTATTGCTCTGGTTTGTTTGCTTATATGATTTTGTATACTTAAGAATGTTATTAACTAGCATTTTGAAGGAATTTTTTTCTAAAATGAACTGAATGTTTTTTTTCTTTTGAATTTCTTAATTAGAATACATGGGACATAATTTGAACTTTTCATGATAACCCAAATTCATTTTGCAGAATTCAGTTTTATACATTTCTTTGATATGGTGTTGTTCTCAGGTCTTACCAGGCTCTGTACAGCTGGTGACTTGTATTAAAAGTACACCTGGATGGCTCTCTTTTTAAAACCTTATGCCTGACCATTAGCCTTCCTTCCCTGCTGCCAAGAGTTTTTTCCTGCAGTCAGTGTTGTTGTCTCCAATAGCAACTCCCAGAATGTGGTTCTCTCCTCTGCTATGTGTATTCTGAGTAGTCTGTTATTCCATCCAGGTTTAGGGCATTGAGTACTATCCTATAGCTGTCTTGTGAGTGCTTATTTTTACTGTTAGTTACTGGGTGAATGCAAATGAAAAGTCATTAAAAATGTTCCCTTACACTAATGAAATGTATGCTCACCAGGAGAAATAACTGTATGTACAAACAAAGTGCCATAAAAGTACAGAGAAATGAGTAATTCTGCCTGGGCTAGGTCTTTGAAAAATTCATAGAGAAGCCAGTTGAGCCAGGCTTGACATATGGATAAGATTATTTCAGGTAGGGAAAGCATGGAAGGAAAGAACATTTCACAATATGCAAAAGTCTAAACAAAGCTAAAGTGCTATTAAAATGGCAACATGGATCTGGGAAAGGTTCTAGGGTCTAATATGATAAACGATAGTGTTAGTTAAAAATGGTTCTGCTACAAAAGTCTCTCCTGGAACTTGGCCAAAGAAAAAATTTTCAAGTGGAGTAACCAGTAGAACAGTGCCTCACCTTATCAATAGGAGATGATGCAGGATGGTAGGTTACTGCCACATTGGAAAGACCTTATCTTTCATGTAAATATTTGAGAAAAAGTTACAGAAGGTGAAGCACAATGATAAGAGGCATTTAAAAAAATACTTCTACTTCTATTGAGTGCAAAATCTTCAGCAATGAGGTAGTGGTGGCAGGGGATGCTCACTGGACATCATTGTAACAATGCACATGAGAGAAAATAAAGGCAGTGTAGCTGGTAAGAAGGATGAGATAAGATAGGTATTTATAAGATGGTTTAATGAGACATAGACAAGGCAGTTGTTAATGTGAATGTCTGGGTAGAGGGTGAAACCAATTAAAGGGGAAAGAGGCCACAGCTGATGCCATATGGTCAGGGCTGGGAATGATGAATTTTTCCATTCATCAGACCTGTTGTATCTGAGGAATCTGAGGGATACGTCTGCACAGTGATGTGCTGGGAACAGTTTAACAATTTGCTCTCCAGGCAGGGGTGGGGGGCAGAATAAAAATATGATTTTTAGCATTTGTCAATTCCTATACTGTAAATATTCCCATGTTGGAGGATTTCAAGGTCCCAATTAGAACATTTTAATTTAAAAAATTGTATGTCTTCTTATATTCTTTTTTCTAGTTGCATTAACTAGCACTTCCAGTAGAATATTACATAACAGCACTGAAAGTAGTACATTTATCTTTAATTGGAATGCTTTGGAGGTATTCCATTAAAATCATACTAAATATTTTTTAATCTATTCCTGCTTATCTTAGTTTATTTCCCTGTATTAGAGAATGTATTTTAGTTTTGACTAAGTTCGTAAAATGCAATCAGAGATGAGTGCTGAATTTATCTAACACCTTTCAAATTTATACTTAATTAATAATATGGTTTGCTATAATCTGCTAGAATATTAAATTCTTTATTAAGTAATCATTGTTTTATTGCTAAACTGAATCTCACTCTTCGTATTTTAATCTTTTTTAATTTACTTCCAGATTCTAAGGTAATGGTTACTTATGTTTAGAATCAGCTTTTTTACGTGATATTTGCTGTGGTTTTCTTATTTGTGTTCTCTTAGATTTTTACATGCAATTAATAAAATATTTATAGAATACATTTTCCCTATATTTGGAGGCATTTTACAAACATAGGAATCACCTCACCTTTAGATGTTTTAAATAACTCATCCATACCAGTCCTTGGTCCCATTACTTTTTTAACAGAATTTGTAGTTGATCAGTTTTTATGATCTTAAGAGAAGCAGGTGTTCAATGAAAGGGAATGCAAATAGACACTAAAGAACCTGTTAAATTTCTATTGCTGGAAAGCAAGGTTAACAGAATTTCTGTAGGGATATTAGCATTAATATGATTTCCTCATTTAACCATCTCTTTTTAGCATGTACACTGCAAATTAATTAAATGCTGTAGCATTGCTAAAACTTTGCTATTGTGATAAAATTTAGCTTAATAATTTTTGTGCTAATTATGTTTTTTGGCATGCTGTTTCATCTCAATAAAAATATACTTTAAATGGAGTAATGGCCATTTAATGAAAGTGCAAAATAAAAGGGAATGCTTTTAGAGTCTTGGATTAATTTTCAATTATAAATAGGCTACAAAATGACCATTTGTAGCACTTAAAGTTTATATATAAATTGCACTTCATAATGAAGATAGAAAACAACTAATGACAAAGCATAGTTTTTATTAAAAAATATGTAAATTGCACTTCATAACGAAGATAGAGAAAAGCTAATGACCTGACTGTTATGATCAAGATCCTTAAAGCTCTAAAAATGTTACTATAGAAAAGTCATAATAACAGCTTCCATTTATTTAGCACCAACTGTATACTAGCTATCTCACATATAAGATCTCTTTTACATCTCCCAGTAGTCTCTAGGTATGTGCAGCATCATTTCCATTTTGCAGAAAAGGTAGTATGTCCACGGAAGTTAAATAACTTTTCTAAAACTTGTATAGATATTGAGAAGCAAATAGTCATTTGAACGTTTTCTTTCAACCTGAACAACTTTTTTTTCTCTGCTGCCTATCTCATACTCCTATACTCAAAATGACATGTGTAAAGCCTTGCAGCTTAACATTTCAAAATTTTAAATGCATTTTCACCCAGCAGTCTTTCCTCACTAGACTATAAGCTCTTTGAGGAAAGTTATATGGCCTTATATATGATTGCATCCCCAACAAAATAGATAATTAGCTAGTGTACAATTTCTTAATAAGTACTTATTTTACTAATATAATGGACTACTTAATAAGAATGTAATTGAAAGCAAAATAGAAAGTTGTTTGAATGTCTAGATTAAATAATATATTCAGTGGTTAATACTTTTTTAAATATTATATACCCAAGAATTCAGAGCAAGCCGATATATTTTGGTATCTCAGATATACTGTGGTTCATTCTTGGAACCAAGTAACTAAGCTCAGAACTGTAAACATAACTTGAAGTGGTTAATATATCTTTAGTAGTGTTCATATTTAAGAAGTGTGAGTTTTTCTACAACCCTCACTTAGAATGCCACAGTAAAATTGTTTTATCAGTTAATTGCAGAGACATCTTAAAATGTAAGTGCTTAAGAATAGAACTCTATTTGACTTGAGTTCCATTTGTTTATACTATAAATTAATTTATTTTTCTTTTGTTTATTCATGCATTCATTTCTTTTTCCAACCATCCATCCATCCATCCATCCATCCTTCCTTCCTTCCTTCCTTCCTTCCTTCCTTCCTTCCTTCCTTCCTTCCTTCCTTCCTTCCTTCCTTCCTTCCTTCCTTCCTTCCTTCCTTCCTTCCATCCTTCCTACCATCTATCCATTCAAAACATTTGTTAAATCTTTATAGCATACTAGCAAGCAATGGAAGTCCCGATAAGACTATTCTGATCCATGGAGACAAGGCTTCTCCTGAAGACCTGACAAGCAGTGGCTCTTTTCTCCAACATCTAACGTGGACTTGCCTTGTAAACAGAGTTGGTATAACTTCTAAATATTACTTCATGGACATTGTTCTTTTTCTGCTTAAGTATTCCTAGAAAAATGTCATTCTTATTTCATTTTTCTCAATTTCTATCATAGGATATTTTAATAACTTTTCTCTCTCCCACTCTTGTTTTCCTTCATGGATATTTAAAGGTCCACATAAACACTCCATTCTACTCCTTGACTTCTCTGTTCCTTGACCCTTTCACATTGTATGATTCTGCAGTCAGTCATCCACTCTTAGAGTCACATAATAATGACAAAAATATTTTGTCATTATTAAAAATATGATGTTTCTAAAATCTTAAATTCCTATATTCCATACCTTCCCATAACTACATCCACTATACTATATACACCTACTTTCCTATACTTTACTTTTCCCTATAAGTTCTGATGGATGAACTGTCCTTCAGATGAACTGTTGGATGAACTGAGGATGAAGTGTTCCTCTCTATTCGAAGCTAACTTCACTTTGTACTACTGTAATTGATGTAAATGATGAATACAGTTCCAGGTTCTAAAAGACTGTTTAACAGAATAACTAAATGTGGAACGATATGTAATCCCTGGCATCAAGAAATTTAGTTTTGGTGAGAGTGATGCATAGAAAAAGAAGGAATTCTCTTGCAATTTATTAATAGTTCTAGAGAAAAGGTAAGCAGCACAGAGGAGGGATGCCTAACCCAGATTTCAGGATCCCACTTTGTAAAGATCCCCAAAAGAAGTGTCTCAGGGAAATTTTCTGGAAAGATACTTTCTGAACTGAATCATCAGAGATAATTTTCTACTCCTATCTAAGCAAATATCAAGACATTGCCCATTATGCAAATTATTTTCATTATAGATTTTTATAACTTTAAAGTTTATGAGCAATGCTTAGAGCAGTATTCCTTAACAGTAGTAATTTTCTCCTCAAATAAAATATCCATCTGTATTTTTAAAAATATGTATAAATATTAGGGATTAACCCCCTGAAATTGATAATTTCTCCCTAAATCAATGCTGCATTGTCTTTGTTAACTCTGTTATTGTTGTTGTTATTTCCTCATTTTGATGTTTCAAGATGGATTCTAACTGCAGTTCATTTAAGCAAAGCTCATTTTCAGAGAAACACTAACATTAACTGAAAAACACAAAGTAAAATATGTTTGATATCTAGCATTTGAAGACACAACAAGCAGATTCTTCTCCTTAGTTAGCATTTGCAATTTAAAAAGATGCTATGTTAACTGACTGAATAAAATGGCAAAGTTTGCAATTTCTGATTATTGTAGT
>PVIY010037870.1:0-24337 GCA_004026745.1 Myrmecophaga tridactyla | reverse complement strand
CCCAGCATATAGTCTATCTTTGAGAATGATCCATGAGCACTTGAGAAAAAGGTGTATCCTGCTGTTGTGGGGTGTAATGTCCTATAAATGTCTGTTAAGTCTAGTTCATTTATTGTAATATTCAAATTCTCTGTTTCTTTATTGACCCTCTGTCTAGATGTTCTGTCCATTGATGAGAGTGGGGAATTGAAGTCTCCAAGTATTATGGTAGATATGTCTATTTCTCTTTTCAGTGTTTGCCTCATGTATTTTGGAGCATTCTGGCTCAGAGTATAAATATTTATGATTTTTATGTCTTCTTGTTGAATTGTTCCTTTTATTAGCACATAGTGTCCTTTGTCTCCATTAACTGTTTTACATTTGAAGTCTAATTTGTGAGATATTAGTATAGCTATTCCTGCTCTTTTCTGATTGTTATTTGCATGAAATATCTTTTCCCAAACTTTCACTTTCAACCTATGTTTATCCTTGGGTCTAAGATGTGTTTCTTGTAGACAGTATATAGATGGGTCCTGTTTTTTAGTCCATTCTGCCAGTCTATGTCTTTTGACTGGGGAGTTTAATCCATTAACATTTAGTGCTATTACTGTATGGGCAGTACTTTCTTCTACCATTTTGTCTTTTGGATTTTATATGTCATATCTAATTTTTCTTCTTTTTGCCTTTACTGATAGTCTTCATTTCTACAGTCTTCTCCACACCTCTCTCTCCTGCCTTTTCCTATCTATCTCTAGTGCTCCCGTTAGTATTTCTTGCAGAACTGGTCTCTGGGTCACAAATTCTCTCAGTGATTTTTTTGTCTGAAAATGTTTTAATTTCCCCCTCATTTTTGAAGGACAATTTTGCTGAATATAGAATTCTTAGTTGGAAGTTTTTCTCTTTTAGTAACTTAGCCTCTTAAAGGGGTCCAGTAAGCAAACCCACCTTGAATGGGTGGAGACACATCTCCATGGAAACCATTTATTCAAAAGTTAACACCCACAATTGGGTGGGTCACACCTCCTTGGAAACAATAAAAAAGATCCCAGCCAGCAATACTGAATGAGGATAAAGGACATGACTTTTCTTGGGTATACTACAGTTTCAAGCCAGCACAAATATGGTTAAGGATTCCTGCCCCATGGGACTCATATGATATAATATTTTTGGAAATGTCTGGCATACAATAATCACTCAAACTGAAAGTTTCTGACCTATGAAATTCCAAGTTACTCCTTTCTCTGACCTCTGAAACACTGTCTTCCCCATTATTAAATTCTGTTCTACAACTTACAAATCCTTCTGATTCAGTTCACTTGACAGGACAAGCAGCAGCAGAAATGAGAGTGTAGCTATAGTTTGAAGTAATTTGTAAGCATATCAATATTTTACTATGGGAACAATAATTTTTATGCCTCAAATGAAACTCATTTCTGCAATTACATTTAAGAGAAAATTTGCATGAAATACCAAGTTAGCAATCAATAATGTCAACATCAACCCATATTTTTTAGAATAGTATCTGCTCTTTATTAAAGATAGAATGTGATTTGAGGAGTAGAAATGTAACTAGGATGGATTTTCAACCATCACTAATCATAAATCAGTTCTCAAAAAGATAGCTTTTAGAAACAAATATCCATGGTGTTCATCATTATGAATTTTTAAAATTTAGCTTCAGTTTTAGTGCTGTGAATAGAAATGGCTAAAAACCCCATAAAGAGACAACCACGCTGTTGGTTAAATCTTAAGCTTTACATATTTTAGAATTTTCAGTGAAATAATTATTTTTAAGCAAGGTTTGGATGCTCATGTTGCTTGGAAATGACTTCAGATACAAGCAAGTTAATTCAATTTGACCTAAGATGTAACATTATGTACAGAGTGTCCCAAAAGTCTTACACAGTTTTAAGTTTTAATCACTTCAAAAGTATATTTGCTACACTTTTGCAATGTGATTGTGTGATTGTGAAAACCCTGTGTCTGATGCTCTTTTTTATCTATGATATAGACAGATGAGTAAAACATATGGATTAAAAATAAATAAATAATAGGGGGAACAAATGTTAAAATAAACTTAGTAGATTGAAATGCTAGTGATCAATAAAAGGGAGTGATAAGGGGTATAGAAAAAATAGGAGAAACAAAGGCTAAAATATATTGGGTAGATGGAAATACTAGCAATCAATGAGGGAAAGGTAAGGGGTATGGTACGTATGAGTTTTTTTCCTTTTTTCTTTTTCTGAATTGAATCAAATGTTCTAAGAAATGAACATGGTGATGAATATACACCTATGTGATGAAATTGTGAAGTATTGATTATATATCAAGAAAGGAATGGTCATATGGTAAGAATGTTCATGTTTGTATGTAGTTATGTTTAAAAATAATAATAATGATAATAAAAAAGAGGCACCCAAAAGGTTGGCAGCCAAAAATGAAGGGAAAAAGAATGTAATGCTGCTCTGGGCACTTAAAAAGAATATTATGGAATTATTGGGGGAGAAGGGTGCGATTTTGTGATATTCCTGGTATCTGTTAATATTTTTTATTTGTAAGTTCTTTTTACTTTGCTCATTCTAAATAAATGTTTGTGTTTTTTTTTTAAAGTACATTTGCTGCTGACAACAACAAAAACATTTGGAAGTTTTACTATTTCAATTTCTTTACTTTTATCTATTTTGTTGACTTTTCAGTAATAGATGTTTTACCTTAATTTTTTGTTTCAGTCTGTGTGTATCATCTTCAATCCAAGGGACAAAAAAATTTTTTAATTAAATATGCTCTGAGGGTACATCAACTTAAGAATGCAAGGGGAAACTCTGGTGTACACATACAATAACAATAAACTACTGAACAGCTCCAAAGAAGGAATGAAATTGCGAGGTATGCAAGTAGATGAGTGAATCTTGAAGATAGTATGTTGAATGAAATGTCAGAAACAGAAGGCAATTATTAACATGCCTCACTCATATATAAACTTGGATAATTGAAATCAAGAGCATAGGGTATCAAATTGAGGCCTATTGTACAGGTTCCAAGATTGTAAGCTCTTACGGCAGTCACATCTAATCTAGAGTTGTAACATTTCTGAATTCGGAGATGCTGAGCTATTTGTATATAACCTGGTCATTCCCTGGAATTTTGGGTATTTGTGTGACACCTGAAACTCAGAGTTAGAGTCTTGAAGCTATTAAAGCCAGCATTGCCCCATACAGCAACTGCTAAAAAAGTTGAAAAAGTGATCAGACTTCAACTAGAGATATGAATGAAGCTGATTTGGCTAGGACTAAAGTAAGTCAGAATACAAGGTAAAGGATAATATGGTCTGTATTTTAAAACTTCAACTTCTGTGTGAGAACAAAAGAAGTGATGTATATTTGGTGCAAAATTTATATGTATTTTTAGCACAATATCTAATTTAACTTGTATGGTCAGCTTATTTGAACACCATAATTACATGGAATCTTGAATAAGGAATGAGATCTTGTTGGATTGTACAGGTCACTGTGATGCCCTAATACATCCCAGAGTAATTTGGGCAGAGAATAAAAAAGTATTTGTGGGGTCCCCTGGAGGGACTGGGGAGAAGGGAGGTAACGTTAGACTTACCCACCTGGGGAATTCCTGACATCCTTGCAGGCATTGGAGACAAACAATTTAATGGGCCAAGCCCTCAATCTTGGGATTTGCCCCTATGGGGCTTGTTCTTGTGGAGGAGAAGCTAAGCTTACTTATGACGTGCCTGGGAGTCATCCTCAGAGAGCCCGTTTTGTGGCTTGGATTTGGCCTCTATCTCTAGGCTGGCTTGGCAGATGAACTCACTCCCCACCCCCCTCCATAGTACATGACTCCCAGGGGTGTAACTCTCCCTGGCAATGTGGGACATGGCTCCTGGGGATGAGTCAGGACCCAGCATTATGGGATTGAGAAGGCTGTCCTGACAAAAAGGGGAAGGAGAGAAATGAGACATGGTTTCAGTGACTGAGAGATTTTGGATAGAGTCAGGAGGTTATCCTGGAGGCTGTTGTTGTGTATTATATAGATATCCCTTTGTAGTTTGTGGTGTATGGGAGTGGTTGGAGGGAGGTATCTGAGACTGTTGAACTGTGTTCCAGTAGCCTTGATTCTTGAAGACTATTTAACTCCATAGCTTTTACAACGTGACCATGTGATTGTGAAAACCTTGTGTCTGATGTTCCCTGTATCCAGAGTATGGCCAGATTAGTAAGAAAATAAGGATAAATAAATAAATAAATAATGGGGAGGATAAGGGATGAAAAAAAAGGTAGATTACAATACTAGTGGCCAGTGAGAGGGAGGGGTAAGGAGAATGGGATGTATTTTTTTTTCTTTTTTTGCAGTGATGCAAATGGTCTAGAGGTGATCATGGCATTGAATGTATGGCTGTGTAATGATGATGTGAGCCATTGATTGCTTACTTTGGATGGACTGTATGGTATGTGAATATATCTCAATAAAAATATATATATTTTTAAAAATAAAAAAATAATTAAATCTGTATTATTCACAAATCACAAAATTTAATAACTGTATGAAAGGAAGAGTCAAATCATTCCATTTTCAAATGATTTTTTAAAGTTTGTAGCATGCGTACTTCTGCAGGTATGGAACTTTAAAATTGTATTAATACCTTTGGAACACCTGTGTAAAACACTATATATACCAAGTGCCGTGGGAAATTAAAAAGTGAAAAAGATTTAATCAGAGGGGAATTCCCTCCTAAGAAAGAAGTCCTTTTTTTTTTTTTTCCCTCAGATCTGATGTTATAAGTAGGGTGCCGCAGACTAAGACATCCAAAAAACCCAAAGACCCCCAAGGGGACATGTGGGGATGAAGTGAAGTGGGGTGGGGAGGGGCCAAATTGCCATTCTCTTGCTCAAATGACTTTGCAATTCAATTTTCTCTTGCTAATGAAATGGCCCTTTCCGTTCATTTACCAGAAAGTTTAAATGTTGCCCTTATCATTTACAAAGCTGAAGCAGTTGCCCCAAGAAAGGTGCTCAAGTATCTATTGCTCAAAGTATCTTTTGAAACAACTAACAACCTGCTATTGTGAGGTAGTCCTGTGTGTATTAACAAAGTAGGTGAGCCATGAAGCCAGAAGACTTGGGTTCACATCCTGTACCATGACTGGCTAAGTGTGTGATCTTAGGTAAGTAACATAACTTCTTTAAGCCTCAGTTTACCCATCTGTAAAATGGGAATGATGGCAAGAAGGTATACCCCACCTCCCAAAATTCTGTCATGTGGATCTCACACAACACTCATTCAGTTTTTTGACAAATATGTATTAAGCACATTTGGTGTGCCAGGCTCTATACTAGGCATTCATTACAGAAGGTTAACAATGGAAAATATTTATATTGCTGTCTTCCTAATAATACTGCCAGGCCCTGAAAACAGTGGTCACTTTTCGTCATCACTTTGTTATACATATTGCCTAGCATGGCGTTTTGAACATAGTGGGTTCTCAGTAAATATTGTTGAGCTGAATGGAAGTGAATGAGAGAGATGAAATTTTGAGATTGATCTTGACTGATGATTTCTACTGTTAGACGTTTCAGGCAGAGAAAATGGAATAGACAAAATCACTTAGGAAAGTGCAAGATAGGCTGTAGGAGCAGTGAGAAGTGCATGTTCTCAATAGCTGAGGGAGTAGTGGATGATGAGGCAGAGAAGGGACATTGAGGAAAGAGACTAGAGAGAAATAGTCTAGTTATAAGGCTAATGAGTTCAACTAAATGAAGATGTTAAAAATTTCAACTAAATTGTTTGAAGAAAGAAATGGAAAGATACACAAAGATACAAGATACTTTGCTACAGTACAAGTCTTAGCAGGAAAGTAAATTCTGGGATTAGGGTATAGGGGGTATAAGAAGGGAAAGAAAAGGAGTCAGGGTTAGCTTTGGGATCAAAGCCCGTGGATGGGGAAGTAATGCCACCAAAAGAAACAGTGAAAAAAAAAGACATTAGCTTATTTAGGAAAGAAATGGAGGATGGCTTTGAAAATGTGAGGTTTGAGGACCATTTCTGTATTGAAGAAAAAGCATTGCTCTGGAAACACAAAATGGATCTTAAGCAAAATGTAGGATCAGAAGAGAAGAGTTGAGAGCTATAGGAATAGAAACAGTGCTAATACTGTGATTATAAATGCACTTACAAAGGAGAAGGCATCAAGAGAAAAGAAGAGAATTGAAGAAAGAGTATCAGGGATGTCTGTATTTAGGCAGAAAGAAAACTGAAACAAAGAATGATGCAGAAGCAAAGAGGGTCAGAAAATTAGACATGTTCAGGTGATTTTATGAAATGGAAGCCAGTGGAGAACAATTTCAAGGACGGAGGATGGAGTCAATAGTGCCCAAAGCTGAAGTTCCTGTGGAGCAGGAGCACTGAGAACAGATGTGATCTGACGAGAGGAGAAACCAGATGAAAGCAGGACGATGATGTGGTGTGGAAAAAGTGGGTTGCTTTTTCAAGGAGTTTATTGATAAAAAGAAAATAGACCTTTTTGTCTCTTTGCCTACTGTATTAGTTAGGGTTCTCTAGAGAAACAGAATCAACAGGAAATATTCATAAATATAAATATAAAAGTGTCTCACATAACCATGGGAATGTAGAGTCCAAAATCCGCAGGGCAGGCTGTGAAGCTGACAATTCCGATAGAGGGTCTGGATGAACTCCACAGGACAGGCTCACCAGCCAAAGCAGGAAGAGAGCCTGTCTCTTCTGAATCCTCCTTAAAAGGCTTCCAGTGATTAGATTAAGCATCACTCATTGCAGAAGACACTCCCCTGGGCTGATTACAAATGGAATCAGCTATGGTTGCAGCCAACATGATCATGATTTAATTCTATTAGATGTTCTCATAGCAACAGACAGGCCAGCACTTGTCTAACCAGACAAACAGGTACCACCACTTGGCCAAATTGACACATGAACCTGACCATGACACCTACCTGGGGTAAAATGTACTTGTTTATGTGTGTGTTTATATATTTAGATAGATACTTGGACATTGTTATATGAAGGAGAAAACAAGAAGAGAGAGATTTTTTTTTTTAATTTGCATATGGGCAGGAGGCACCAGGGATCAAACTCCAGACCTCCAGCACAGCAGGTCGGAGCTCTGCCTGCTGAGCCACGGCAGTCACCCAAGAAGAGAGAGATTTTAAGATGCAAAGTTGAAAGAAGTTACAATTGTAGAGGAGGAAAGGACAGTGAACTGAAGATCCTAGAAGGAAGCATTGATTTTGGCAAGGAGAATTAATGCTTCAACCACTGAAGCAGAAGTGAAAAAAGAAAAAGGAAAGGAAGACACAGAATAATTTAGACTTGTAAAGAAGGAAGTATAGGAAGTTCATTGTGGAACCATGATCATTAAGACTGATTATCTGATGAAAGTGAAGGGACCATGGCAGGGGCAGAGGATTTGAGGAAAACACAAAGAGTTTAGAACAGCCACCATGTAGAGCACAATGAGAAGGAAAAGGAAAAAGTAGAATTGCCACTGAGTAGTGAGGACTGAGCTAAGATTAGGCAGCATGAAGTTGCATGATTTGGGACTTTACCAGCACTGGGTATTCTCAAGGCAAAAACTGAGAAAAGGAAGGGCAGGGCTTATGCCAAATTGCCTTGCAAGTTAGGAATAGCAAGCCACAGGGTAAGAACTTCTTGAAGAATTCTGGGAGCAATAAGGTGACAATGGGGGGAAGGATGACAAACTGGGAGAGCAAGGTGAGGTAATAGATCAGAAGCTATGATGAGAGTACAGGTCAGGCTTAGTGGGGCTGAAAGAGAGAGAAAAGAACCAGGTGTTTAGTCGGAGAGGGTAGATCTTAGAGGCTGAAATGGCAATGTCAGGCCTTCCTTGTCTGTGCCTTTTCTTGTACTGCTTCTCTGGCTAGGAAACCAAGCAATTCTTCTAACAAAAACATTTCTCATTTTCATGGAATAATCTATCAAGCCTTCCCCAATGCCCCAAACTCTTAACTCTTTACTCAGACCACACATCTTGGTAATAAATTACGTTCAGTCCTATATGCTTTTATGTATGTTCAACTCATCTGTTTGCTGTTATTGTGAGCCTCTGGAAGGGAGAGACCTTGCCTGATATTCTGCCTGCAACCTTCCCTCTTAGCACAGCTCTGGGCCAGAGAAAGCCCTCAATAGCTACTTGGCAACTGACCAGATGAAAGGAGAGTCAGAGAGAGCAAGTGAGAAAAGTAGAGAAGCCAATTACTTGATAAAGCTCAAACTGGATGAGCAGTTCCTGAACAGAAGCTATTTGTGCTCCATGATCCTTCCACATCTCCAATTCTCTGCTTGGATGTCTCCTTCCCCAAATATTTCCTTCTTCAATCTTCTCACCCTTCCTCCTTCAAACAGCCTGAACTCCTCATAGCCAGGAGAATGTATGCCACATGGGACAATTTTCACACTAGAGTTTCAGGTGTAGAAAGGATCATAAAAGATCACTTAATCCATGTTTATCATTTTTCACATAAAGTTGCTTTAAAAAGCAACAAATAGATACAAAGAAATCCTATGGCTTGTCCAAAGTTAGACAGCTGGCTAATGCCAGACCCAAGACTAGAAACCGGGTCTCCCAATTATTACACTTTTCTTGACACCAGATTGCATAATATCCAAATAAGCAATTTTTCTATCCATTTCAACTCTGAATTCTAATGTGTCTCTGAAGAAATGTCAAACTTTCAAACCCCATACTTTCCCCTAATAAGAGTAGTTTAAGAAAGATTATCCTTTCAAAAAAAAAAAAAAAAGAACTGGAGAAGGGAAATTGATTTATGGAGTACAAATTAAAGGACAAGTCCTATACTGGGAATGTTGCACAATTTGTCTCAGTTATTCCCCTATCACCACTATGAGATAGTTCTTATTAAACTGTTTTACAGATAAATAAACTCAAAAACATCATATACTTGTGCAAACCTAACCAATTAATAAGTGGAAAGGTAGAGATTTGATCCAATATCTGACGGCTTCCCAAACATATGTCTTTGAATTCCTATTGAGGCTGAAGAATGAGGTCTATTTTCTTATTAACTCTCCCATCAAGTGAGAAATGAGTCAGGGCCCTGACCGGGAAAAGCTTATGGAAAATCTGAAGTATTACAGGTGCACACTCTCGAAGTAGATGGGTGGTGGACAACTCAAGGTGAGCTCCAGTTTTCACAGTGCTACACCCCTGTAGGTTCTTTCCATCAAAGAAGAGAAATAATTATCTCACTGCACCTATAAGTAAGACAAAAGTGTCAAAAATTTGAGAGATTGGTCATCTTATTTTTTCTTAACGATCCCTCTCTTTTCATCCAAGAGACAACTTCAGAACTAGGCCTGCTTTGCAATTCTATCCCTATTTAATCTTATTCAAGAGTGTCATCTTTGTAGCATGTCACCATGGAGACTTGAACAAACTCATGCTCATGCACTTAATCTTGCAATCTGTTGCCGAATTGTTGATATTCTCTCTTCGGCCAAAGAACAGCAGGTTCTCAGATTAATTCTTTTAAGGAAGTAGCTGCTGACAAACTGTTTAACCCATGTTGGGGACAAGGCACGTTAGTAAGCACAAGATTAAACCTATAATTGTTTGTGTAACATAACTCAGGTTCTTTGAATTAAGGCTTAGAAAAAGAAAAGAAAGAGCAGATGTGTTGACTATTTCACTGTTTATCAAACTTCCAAGTGTGTTTCATTCAACATATAATTACTGAGTCAGGAAAATGCCACAGATCTTTACTTTGGAAATATGAAGATGACTAAGAAGTGGACTTTGTACTCAAAGAGTTCAAGATCTGGCCAGGGATACAGAGAGGTAAACTAACTATAGGATAATGTCCTATCATACTATGACAGAGCCAAGTGATAAAAAACTGGAGAAAGGAGAAAGTAACTCCTTCCAAATGGGAGTGGGGAAGGTGAAGAAAGGAAATTAGGAAAGGATTCTCAGAGTTGGTACCAATGGAGTTTGGCCTTAAAGGGCAAATTCCTAGGAATTCAGTATGCAGAGGAGGGGAAATGAAAATAAAACAACGCCTAACTAAGGCTTGGAGATATGATAGGATTGATGCAGTTAAGAAACACAATGTAGGGGTGCAAGGGTAGTTCAGTGGTAGAATTCTCATTTGCTGTGTAGGAGATCTGGGTTCAGTTCCTGGCCCATGCACTCAAAACAAACAAACAAACATTCAACAAATGGGGCTGTGATAATGGGATAGTCACATGGGAAAGAATGAAATGTGACCCCCACTGCGCAGATAGAAAGAAATTAAAATAAAATTAAAAAGGAAACACAATGATCTAATGGAATTAGTGTGTTGAACCCAGGGTAGGGATTTCTAGGGACTGGCAGGCAGTGGGGATAGAGAATGAAGCAGGGTAGGAGGTAAAATTCTTTATGTGGTTTACTTGTGCATATTTATTCAACCCTGTAGCAATGGGGAGTGATTGAATCCTAAACAGGTATCAGAATAGAAGAGGTTTTATTAGGACTTGAACTTCAAATTGAGCATAATGGGGAAACTTTGCTGAGCTCCTGGCATGGGAAGGATATTACCAAATTTGGGTTCTAAAAATTTTAGCTCACTTTTCTTAGGGTGTAAAAAGAGATTTATTATGGGGCCCAGAGATCCTGCCAAAATCAGAGGCAGGACCATAGGTCAGAACTAAGGCAGAAGCAAAAGGAATATAGGAGGAAGGGCAAGGGAACAAAATGAGAGACCCCTGAGCTGGAATTAGCAGACTTTGGCGACAGTTGAGTGAGAGAGATGATGGATGACCAAGTCCTAGCCAATGGGAAGCCTTCCCGGAAGGCACACATGACAATCCTGATTGCACCCCATTGGCCAGAACTTTAGTCATGTAGTCATACCTACCACCACTGGAGGCTGAGAAATGGAGTCTTTTGTTCTGGGCAGCCATATAAGCGGATGAAAACCAGTGTGTACCTATAATGAGGGACAATGTGCAATCTCTACCATCCGTACCTGTACTATAGTTGTACTATTTTAGTCATCTTTTTATCTCTCTCCCCGCTCCCCAAACACAGCATTAGTTCTAATTCTTGTATCTACACACCCAGTAATTCAGGGTACATAGCAGATAATCAGTACATGTTGAAATGAAACAATATCAATATTGATTAGAAAAATTTCATTCCCTTCTTCCCTCTGAGCTCATCTTCAGCTGACTCCTGTACCTTTTGATGTCCACACTTATTCCCATCAAATTCCTGCCAAATTTCATGATCAGCTCTGGATGTTGGCCTGAAGTAGTCACTTCCCAAAATGTGAACAAGTGTTATTTTCAATCTGAAAATAGTTATTTATATTTTTAAAAATTGAGATTGTGCTAGAATTGCCAAAAGTGTGCAGAAGAAATTTTTTTTAAGAAGGAAAAACTGAAGACAGAATAATAATTCTGGTGATACTCCAGTGTCTAGATATAAAGGATAGGTTTTTAACTAGAAGGACAGAGAAAATGGGAAAAGTAGAAGAATAGAAAAAGCAAATTGATTGCAAAGGTACTTAGGAAGAAGGAATTAGCAATGATTTTGTGGCTGGAAAACTAAAATCATGCAGCCTTGGCAGAAACAGGAAAAAACCAAAGCCCGGGTGTGATTGGGGAGGTGGAAGTTGGGATCAGAGTGATTTTATGGAGAAGATTAATTTGATCTTATGCAAGCCTTATTATAGGCCTTTGGATTTTAGCTATAACTGTAATTTATCCACACTTATCTTCTCTTTCTTTGAACCTTGAAAAGAAACTTCTTCATGAATTATTAAATCTCTATTCTTTCCCAGAAAATATCCATGCCTAAGTGACCATAATGAAAACGCATCAGTGAGTTAGTTAATCAATGGTCAAAGAATGTTTCCAAAGTGAAATGAAAGCCATTTGTATATTTTAGTTCAAAGTAACAAAGCTTCAAACCCCATTTTAAAATTTTTATTGAGATATCTTCAACACACATACAGTCTGTCCAAGTATGCAATCAATGGCTCACAGTATCATCATGTAGTTGTGTGTTCATCACCAAGATCATTTTTGGAACATTTGCATCACTCCAGAAAAGAAATAAAAAGAAAAAGGAAAAAACTCATACATTCCATAACCCTTACCCTCCCTCTCATTGACCACTAGTATTTCAATCTACCCAAATTTTTTTTTACCCTTTATCCACCACCTTTTGTTTACTTATTTTTTGTCCTTATTTTTTTACTCAACTGTCCTTACCCTGGGTAAAAGGAGCATCAGGCACAAGGTTTTCACAATCATACAGTTACATTGTAAAAGTTATATTGTTATACAATCGTTTTCAAGTATCAAGTCTGCTGGAATACAGTTCAACAGTTTCAGGTACTTCCTTCTAGCCTCTCCAATACACCACAAACTAATAGAAGGCACAAGAATAATTTCCAGCATAACCTCTCGACTCTGTTTGAAATCTCTCAGCCAGTGAAACTTTATTTTGTCTCATTTCTCTCTTCTGTCTTTTGGTCAAGAAGCCTTTCTCAATCCCATGATGTTAAGTCCCGGCTCATCCCCAGAAGTCTTATCCCATGTTGCCAGGGAGATTTACACCCCTGCGAGTCAGGTCCCACATAGGCGGAGGGCAGTGAGTTTACCTGCCAAGTTGGCTTAGAGAGATATTCAACCCCATCTTCATTCAAATTACCACAATCTATCACTAGTACAGAGGGACATTTAATTAAATGTTAGTAGTAAACAAGTTTGAATTTCTTCATCTCTCACAATGGATATTCAATTTCAAACTGATACGATCAATGTCACATCAAGAACTGAAACTCAAGTCAAATTCCTTTACCTGAGGACTATGCATTTGATTTCAATTCTCTTCAAATAAAATCCACACATTCTTTATAAGATTTTACGGAGAGAGATAGTTGAGAAAGGATTCCTCATACCTGCATCATAATCCAAACTCTGAAATTGCCCAGATCTATGGGGCAAATCAATCAGATCTTACCTTGAGAAAGTGTTTAATTTAAGTTTAAATACAAAGAATTAATGGATTGACATTTTGATTTAATTGAGTAATCAAGTCATTTAAGCTTAAAAATACTAGCAATTGTTCTGACCTTTTTCTTTATTACATAGTTGTATCATCTTTTAAGAAGAACTTCTGATAGTACTGACTGGTCATTTGAATTTTTAAAGAAATAACTGAAATTGTTATGCCTGGGGAAATAGCTCCTGTCCCTCACTCCTTTGAACTTCTGAAAATAGGGAGAGGAAATCAAATCAGAATATCATCCTCTCCCTAGAACTCCATATATTGTGGTAATACTTTCCAGAATTTCTTTGCAATTTACCATAGGCTATATTTTGTGGCTTTTCCCCCTCCCACATTTATGGACAATCCTTTTCTTTACTGGTGAGTGCTTGAAACAGTAGATTGGAATTAGTGCTCAACTTGGTTTTCAGCTTCTTCCAAAATGTGCACAGAACAAAAGCCAAAGGAAAAAAAATGTTAATAAGAAATCCAATAGTTGGACCTTCCTTCTTCATAGATAACTTTAGGGGTCCTGAGTATTGGGGTCTTGAGGCTGATAATTGGAAAAGTGTTTCTCAGGAAGTAGAAAGGGCCAAGGAAGACTAGAATAAGGTTGGCATCATAAGACTCACAATAGAGTAATGTAAACCAGATGGCTAAAGAGGTCATTTCAACATAACATGCCACATCTAGTACCTAGGTAATAGACAACACCGTATCAGAAATGGTGGCCAGTCAGGAGACTCTGCCTGTCTGCAGGTGAAACAAAGAAAAGGAAGTGTGATCCTTCGTCACACTCAGAAGTCTGGGGATGTCAACCAGCTAAGAGAAGACCCTGGCTGAGGTAGTGTCCTACCTCTCTTCTACTCACCCACACCCCTGCTCGTCTCCCCAGGCCTTTGGAATTCAACTCAAAAAATTTTCTTGAACACTTTTTGGGGAAGGGAGTGATAATCTGATGCAAAACTCTGGTTCCTTTAATTAGAAAGTACACTTGCACACGCTTAAAGGAATTCACAGCCTCTCCACCACCACCCACAAATTCAACTCCATGAAACTCAGATTTTGAATCCTTGGTTTGAATTTCTCTAACAGTATTAAGTTTAGAAGTTCTCAAACTTTGCCTATATTGAAATCACCTAGTAAAAATTTTTTAGATGCAATTTTATTGAAATATATTCACAGTACATGGAAAACTTTTTTTTTAAATATTTTTATTGACAAATCTTCACACACCTATATTCCATATATGGTATACAATGAATGGTTCACTATATCATCACATAGCTGTGCATTCATCACCATGATCATTTTTAGAACATTTGCATCACTCCAGAAAAAGAAATTAAAAGAAAAACCTCATACACACCATACCCCTTACCCCTCCCTCTCATTGACCACAAGTATTTACATTTACCCAATTTATTTTACCCTTTGTCCCCCTTATTATTTATTTATTTTTTATCCATATGTTTTTACTCATCTGCCCACACCCTGGATAAAAGAAGTGTCAGACACAAGGTTTTCACAATCACACAGTCACATAGTAAAAGTTATACATATACAATCGTCTTCAAGAATCAAGGCTAATTTTCCTGGCAACATGGGACAGAACTCCTGGGATGAGATGGGACTCAGCAACAAGGGATTGAGAAAGCCTTCTTGACGCAAAATTCCAAAACCATAAGCTAAAAAGGGATATCTATAAAATGCATAAGAATAACCTCCAAGGATAATCTCTCAACTCTGTTTGAGATCTCTCAGCCATTGAAACTTTATTTTGTCTCATTTCTCTATTCCCCCTTCTGGTCAAGAAGGCTTCTCAGTCCCACGTTGCCAGAGAGATTTACACCCCTGGAAGTCATGTCCCACATGGGGCGGGGTGGGGTGGGGGAGTCAGTGAGTTCATCTGCCAAATTGGCTCAGAGAGGCCTCATCTGAGCAACAAAAGAGGTTCTCTGGGGGTGACTCTTAGGCATAAGCAGGTTTAGCCTATCCTTTGCAGGAATAAGTTTCATAGGGTGAACCCCGAGATCGAGGGCTCAGTTTATTGATTTGGTTGTCCCCACTGCTTGGGAGAATAACAGAAAGTACCAATGCCATGGCCCAGGCCACGTTGCATTCCAGTTAAATGAATCTATGGATATGGGATTAATTAATCTCTCTATATTTAACTCTTGGTTGATGTCAAAACTAGCCAAGTTTGAGAACCAAGGCACTCATTTCTTTCACACGCAGTTGATCTGACTACTGTGGTCTTTAGCTGTTTTAATCATTGCCTCAGAAACAATAGAAAGGCGGGTGCTCAGCAAAATAATTTATTTAGAATTATCTCAAGAAAAAAAGTACATTTGGGTCAGCGGTGGGCATGACTTCTCTGCTCTTTCCCGGGGTCAACAAGCAGCTGCAATCCCCTCAGCGAACGCCAGGGGGCTCCCTCTCCCTCCCGGCTCCACCTGGAACGCCCTCCCTTTTCCCACCGCACAAAGAGCCCGGCCTCCTCCTGGGTGACATCACAAAGGGCTATACACCCCCCCACCCCGTTCGGCGCCACCACGTGTGTCCCCTCACCCGGCAGCCGCCCGGCTCAGTCCCTCGCCGGCCGGTCTGGGCAGCGGAGGAGGGTGGTTGTCAGCAGCTGGAGGCTTCGCTATGGGAAGCTGCCCCTTCGCTCTCTCGCGCCCAGCCCACCTCCCTGGTTCTCCGCAGCCGCTGTCGGAGAAGAGCACCGGGAGGCGCGGGCTGGAGCCGCCGCTGCCTCTCTCCGCCGGGGCGGCCGCGCGGCTGGGCAGGTGCTGAGCGTCCCCGGAGCCTCCTCGCCGCTCCCCTCCCCTGCCCGGCTGCCGCAGTGCCCATGGGGTGTTGGAGGTAGATGGGCTCCCGGCCCGGGAGGCGGCGGTGGATGCGGCGCTCGGAGGAAGCAGCTCCCGATTCCAGCTGCCAGGGGCCCGCGCGCCCCCGGCGCCCCTGTGAGCCCCTGGCTCAGCCATGGGGATCTCTACGAGCAGCAGCACCGCCGACTTCACCTCCTGCAGCCGCAAGGCCGGTGGAGCCGGAGCCACGATGAGCGCTGGCTTCCTTCTGGTGAGCGCCGGGGGAGGCTGGGAGCGGCGGGCGCGCGGGAGCACAGCGCGCGGCTCTCCCGGAGCTGGGCGGGACCCAGGCCGGGCTGCGGGAGGCACCGACCTGACTGGCCGGGCTGCCGAGGCTCGCCGGGGCAAAAAACACACCCGAGGGCTCCGACCCGGGTCGCTTGGGCTAGCCCTCGGGCCCCGCCGGGGTTCGGGAATGTAGGCGAATTGTTTTCCTTCCAGTCTGGCTGCGCTGGGAGAGGGGCTGGAGGTGGTCACCGGCTCCCCACTTGTTTCGGTTGTTTCACCCACGAGGCCCACCTCGTGGCCCCCCTCCCCCCACCATACCCGGCGGCCGCGGCCTCCTCCGCGTGGCGTGGGGCGGCGGTTGCGGTGCGGGGCGCCGAGAGCCAGCCGCGGCCACCGCTTTGTTGCAGCTGCAGTGTCATGTCGGGATGCTACCGCAATGGGAGAGAGTGGTACACGGGTGCGCGCCGGACACTGAAGACCGCTGGTGGCATTCGCGCCTGGAATTCCCGAGCAGGGCTTCAGCGCCGGCTACTCCACCCGGCCCCCAATCTCTCCTTGCTCCTGGTTGGGATGGGTCGCTGTATCTGCGGGCCAAAAAATCCTTAGACCCGCTCCCAGGCTTTCTCCAAAGCCCCGGCTGTCAGCCAGCCCGCGCTCCGACCCTCGGTAGGGGGGAGGGGAAAATAAATCTCCATAAAGAAAGAAGAATTCTTTCTCTAGCCTGTCAGGTCCCTCGTTACCTGCAGCGAGGCAGGTGACCCTGCAGGATGGTGCAGGCTCCTTCAGCCCTCAAGCTGCATCCGCCTCTGGGCGTGCCCTGTACTTAGTTCTCCATCATTTACCTAGGCAACACCTGAAACCTCTCGTCACCCAAAACTTCTCTAACTTACCCCAAATCTTTTGTCTTCTTTTTGGATGTTCCCGGGGCTTGGGTGGGGATAGGTGATGGTGGAGGGGAGATAGGTGAATAAGCCACAAGCAAATTGTGTTGAGCTCAAACCCTTGAGCCACGAAAAGCTTTCCGTGCCTGTCTTTTTGTCCCTGCAGTGGGGGAGGGTGGAGAATCTTAGCTAAAACAAAAAGATGAAAAACAACAAACCAAGACCCCTGTCTTCAGGGCAGGACTGTGTAAGGGAAATGTGGGCTTGCTCTACTGTCTCCTTCCTCACTAGTGCTTGGCGTCTGTCGGCCCAGAGGAGCATAGCTCCCAGGGCATTGCAGTTGCTATGGATGGAATATTCATCCTACACTCTGGTTCCTGGTGTATGTTTTAGGGGGAAGGGAGAGACTAAAGAAAAGTTTGTTGCTGTTAGCACTTATGATGGGGCAACACATTGTCTCCAGTGTCTGTCTGAGACTCTTTTCAGCACATTTGTTATAATGGAAAGGCCAAGGTTTGTATCTTTGTAACAAGTGTGGTGGATGGTAAGCTGTAGGGGAGTCTCTCCTGAGAACCTGGATTGACCAATCTTGGCATAAGAGAACCCTAAATCCATGGGAACCTGGATTCTTGAGTTTTCCTTCCTGATGGCTTTAGGTAGGTCCACCACTCTACCCCACCATGTTTGTCAGGTCCTTTCCACATGTAATTTTTCTATTCCCTAAAGAGTCCACTCTTAGATTAAATCTTCAGTGTGTGATACTTCACTTATTTTACCTTTTAGCATGATAAAGGTGTTATAGTAAGGTCGTGATGTAATGAAAGGGAAAGTTCCTTTACCAACCAAGAGAGAACCAGCTCCCTTTCTTAAACCATCCAATTCAGTTTATGTAAACATTATGCACTAGATTTACAATTGAAAAAAAAGAAATGAAATTTATAGTGGGGTGTAGAAGCAATCTCAAGGTGTTACCCAGTATAAGATTCCTTACTCTCCTGCTACCTATAATAGAAAAGACCTCACTTAGTATCGTGGAATGACATGGGGTTACTGCATTTGTCCTGAAGAGTGATGAGAGGTATGCTGTGGGGATCATCAGGAACCTTGCTACACCCCCCAACTAGAATGGGAAAGAAATGCCTTTGGTTTTTCCCAAATCCCAGGACAGACTTTGCTGATAATGTAAAATGCTGGTCTCAAGTTCTAAGGGCAATTTATCCCATTGGGGTTCTTGAAAGTGAAAATGAGATGCACCAGGTATTGGAGCCCAGGTAAATACTGCAGATTGCTCAGAACTCCACTAGGGGCAGGTGGATTAGTGACCTATCTATATATTGCACTTAGATTAATAATAATACCAATAAAATGTCATGTTTCTTATGGTTTTCAGTTATCCCTCTTCCTTCAAACACCCACTTTTTGTGAGAAAATATTTGTTTTTCTGACACTTTTTTTTGTTAGGATACACTTGCTGCATGAAGGAGAGTTTACTATAAGCTTTTTACAAATAGTTATCAATGTACTAATATATATATAAAATGCTGCATATGTTATATACAGTATGTCACCTAGGAAGTGGTATTATCACCATTTTATTGATGAGTCAAAGGAGGCTCAAAAAACTTCAGTGTTTTTCCTTGGCCACGCAACTAGGAAATGGTGATCAAGGGTGGGGACCCAGTACTACTGCCTGATTCCTCAACTCATGCTCTTCCTCTCCCTTGTTCCATGCTGCCTGTTTCACAGGTCCAAACTTCTATATGATGAAATTTAACCAGAAAAGACTCACTGGGGGAAAGTTGGGACTGGTGGTTTGGTTTGTTGCAAAACATAAACGAGAATTACATGTGTGTCTTTGGAAGGAAATGTTTTTACCTCTTGCACTTCTGTTTCTGCTAAGTTGAGGCATCTGCCTGCTATTAGGAAAGTAAAACACAAACTGAGAGACAAAGTATATGTTTCAAACTGAAATTCTGCAGACAAGATAGAGACCTTAAGTGTTGTACCAGTGCTATAGAAAGCCCTAGAAGGGCTTGCCCAATGTGACACAACAGTCAGAGGTGTAGCTTGCCATTTGGGAGCTTGCTATGACTGAACAGATACAATGTTGGCAGTCAGCAGGAAAAGGAGCCATTATTGATAAGAAATGAGGTCTGCAGTTTTGGAAACTTTTATTCTGCATGTATAAAATCTAGATAGAGGACCATTTGCTGTAAGAGCCAGCACCAGCTATGTGCTTGCTAGAAAGTACTAAATATTAGTGTTTGTCATTGCATTTGAGACTGGACAGCCAGCTTACTGCCAACTTCGATCTTCTGTTATTGAAGTTAATTTCCCTATATCTTAGCGTCTCATTTGGTTATTTGACTAGGCAGGTACGGGGTGGTCCAGTGGCGCTTGTTCATATCAGGATTTGGTGGCAAGTTTAAGTAGAATTTTGAATGAGAGCTGATGTTATTGTATTTGAAAAATTGTTTCCACAATTCTAGAGAGTGAAAGCTGGAAGGGAGCATAAAACCCAACTGATCTAACATCCCACATTTTTTTTTATTAGAGAAGTTGTGAGTTTACAAAACAATCATCCCTAAAATAAAAGATTCCTGTGCATCACCCCACAACTAACACCTTGCATTGGTGTGGAATATTTGTTTCTAAGGATGACAATACTTTTGAAATATACTATTTTTTATCAGTTGTTGCCTTTGTTGCAATTGATGGAAGATTATTAAAATAGTTCTGCCATCCATTATTTATACGAGGTGTAGCTTTTCTATGTACCACCCCATTACCACCTTGTATTAGTATTGTAATTGTTGTTATTCATGAAAAGAACAGTCTTATACTTGTACTGTTAACTGTAGTCCATCATCTACAATAGGGTTCACTGTGTTGTACACAAGTCCTGTGTTTTATCTTTTAATTTTTATTCTAGTGATATATATGACCTAAAGTTTCCTCTTTTAATCACATTCATCTATATAGTTCAGTGCTGTTGATGATACTCACAATAATGTGCTACCATCACCACCATCCATTTCCAAATCTTTACCATTGACCTAAATAGAAAATCTATACAAACTGAGCATCAACTCCCCATTCTGTAACCCCCAAGCCGTCTCTTGGTAACCTATATTCTAGATTTTAACTCTATGAGCTTGCTTATAATTAGTTCATAACAGGGAAATCGTACAGTATAGGACCTTTTGTGTCTGGCTTATTTCACTCAGTGTAATGTCCTTAAGAGGCTGTCGCAGGCATTGGGACTTCATTCCTTTTTACAGCTGAATAATATTCCATTGCATGTATTTACCACATTTTCTTTATTCATTCTTTGGTTGGTGGACACTTGGAGTGCTTCCAGCATTTGGCTATTGTTGACAATACTGCTTTGAACATCAGTGTGCAAATATCTGTTCGAGTCCTTGCTTTAAATTCTTCTGGATATATACCTACTAGCAGGATTGCTGGATCATGTGGTAATTATATACTGAACTTCCTAGAGAACTGCCAAACTGTCTTCCAAAGTGGCTACAGAATTCCATATTCCTAAAGCAGTGAATGAGTGTTCTTATTTCTCTACATCCTCTCCAACACTTGTAGTTTTCTGTTTTTAATAGTGGCCACTGCAATATCTCATTGTAATTTTGATTTGCATTTCTCTAATAGTGATGTTGAGCATGTTTTCATCTGTTTTTAAGTCATTTGTAAAAATGTCTATTCATACCTTTTGCCCATTTTTTAATTGGGTTTGTCTTTTCATTGAGTTGTAGGAGTTCTTCATATAGTCTGGATGTTAACATCTTAACTATGTTTAGTCTTCCAATCCATGAACACGGATTGTCCTTCCATTTATTTAGGTCTCCCTTAATTTCTGAATACAGGTCCTTTAGAGCCTTGGTTAAATTTATTGTTTGATATTTTATACTTTTAGTTATTGTAAGTAGGACTTTTTTCCTTGATTACCTTCTCAGATTGCTCATTACTAGTGTATAGAAGAACTACTAATTTTTGCCTGTTGATCTTATATCCTGCAACTTTGCTGAATACATTTATTAGCTCTAGTAGCTTTGTTGTGGATTTTTGGGGCCTTTCTGTATATAGGAATATGTCATCTACAAATAGTGAAAATTTTATTTCTTCCTTTCCAATTTGGATGCCTTTTATTTCTTTTTTTTTTTTGTATAACTTCTCTGGCTAGAACTTCTAGCACAGTGTTGAATAACAGCGGTGACAGTGAACATCTGTGTGTGGTTCCAGATCTTAGAGGGAAAGCTTTCAGTCTTTCACCATAGAGTACAGAGTTAGCTGTGGGTTACATCTCCCATTTTTTGTTTGAGACAAAACAGGCCAAGTTTGAGAAGTGACTTATTTTTCATGTAAACAAACCTATATGTGCACTGTCTTAAGCATTGGGAACCCAGGGATGAGTTAGGGTTTGGATCATTTCCCAAATGAACAATTTATATGGTGTTTAAAAACACACCGCCATCAGTAATGCCAGTAGGGGGTTCTTTGCTTAGATGGATTCAATGGAATCAAGTCCTATACACAGTAATATGCAAAATGCAATTTATATTAAAATCTTTAAAACATTTGAACTAAGCTTGGCTCACTTCAGAAGAAGAAAATACTTCCACGAATCATGATAATATGCCTCGGACCTTGGTGAAGAAAGTGGCCTGATCAGGGCAGGAAATAGAGCCTACACTGAATGCAGGACTCCTGGCTTGCCTTGTAAGTCAGCTGCCCATTCCTCCAGTCACAATGGATAGAATGGGGCCAAGCTTTCTCATCGGAACTGTTTTTGAAGGGTTATGGTCACATGTGCCTTAGGTCCAATTCAAAACAAACCAACCAATCTCAAGTGCAAATAAGTTATACAAGGAAACCAAAGAAGCACTAAGAAAGCTCTTTGAAATGGAAGTCATACTACTTTAATTTGAGATTAAAAAAGAGACTAAACAGGTAGACCCACTAACTGGCTTCATTAAATATTTAGTGTGGCTGCTTTTGGACAAAATCTAGCATGCTGGATATGGTAAACACAGTTAGTACTATGTTTTCCAGGGCAGAGTTTTCAGAGGTGTGTCCATATTGAACAGGGGCAAGTAGGTGTGAGCTACTGGGAGCTCTAGCTCTCAGTCTATTTAGTATACCATAGATCAGGGTGTGAAGAGATCACACTTTAATGTTGCACTTGAATTTATAAAGCATGTAAGCTATAATTGGCTTATTCTAACTTTATTAATTTTTTTCTTTTTTAAATGATAGGAAATGGTCAGATGCATCATCTCCAGTGCCGATTTTCCAGTAAGCACTAGTGGCACCCTTCTGGTCCTCTTCCCCCAAGCAGGCCTGGCAGAGTCCAGTGATGCCAGGTCACCAGAAATTTCCTGGCAAACTGAGGTTCTTCTCTTCTGTGACAAGAGAAGCCTAGCCTTTGAGCATGTGTCTGATGACTGTTTGGAGCAAACTCAAGTCTGGATTGTCAGATGCAGATGTGTCTGCTTAAGAGAATGAAAACCAAGCCCATAATAGAAGTCTGCTTGGTCCCCAAAGTTGAAATCCCAATTAGTGTTAACAGGAGGCTGAATTGTTTTGCTGCTGCTATAGCAGCTGCTGAACTTTTATTCTTTAGAAATAAGGATGAGACCATGAATAAATACTGGCATTGTCCCAGTGTTTGTATTTGCCAAATACTAAAAAATAAACAGGGATCTTAAATTGGTTTGTATGCTGCCACCTGGTTTTCCTACCCCCTCCCATTTCGAGCCTGAATCCAAGAGGAGAGGACCTTGAATAGAGGTTATATAAGCCCAGAGCCACCTGTGGGCAGGTGTAAGACTGGGGGATGCAGATGGGTGGGGCTGACTGATACTTAGGCTGTTGATTCAAAGCAGTAAGTGACTCCGCTCTTTTTGAGGATGTTAGAGGCCATCAGGAATGGTTCTCTCTGGTTTTGTGGCTCTCTGGATTTTTCTCACATGTCAGGGTCCTGGCCTTGGAGACAGCAGAGGTTTGAGGTGGTGGGAAAGTCATGTTGAGAGGAACATCAGTCAAACGTGGGGGGTGGGGTGTGATCATGGTACTGAGCTATGTATATATTGCCTGCTGTTCTCATTAGAATATTTAATTTAGGATGTGTAGAACATTTAAGATATTTAGAAATGATGTCTATGGCTTTGTTCCAAATTAAAAAACAAAAAAAAGGGGGTTGCACTTTGTAAGCTCATTATTTCAGTGAGGCTTGTTATCTGATCTTTCTATAATTTCAGTTTGCTTCATTTAACCCTCTGCCACCCAAATGGGCTTGGTGGCTCTGTTCCTTGGAGTCATTTGCAAATCTCTCTGAGAAGAAGGAACAAGAGTTTAATGGACATAGGAGAGAGGAGAGGGGTGAGTTCCTGAGTGCTGACATCAAATAAGGACAGCTGTGGATTCAGTAGGGCTACGGCACCAAGAGCCCAGAAGGGATAAATAAGAAAGTCACTGTTAATATTAGTCATTAATATTGATATTCCTAATCCCTTATTTATTGAGTGCTTACCATTGGCATTGTGTTGAATACGCTCTACAAATGTGACTCTTACAAGCCCTTGAGTTGGTAGCATCAGCCCCATTTTACAGATAAGGGAATGAGGCTTTAAGTGGTTATGGTCACAGTCACACAGGTGGCAACTGCTAGAGAGAGGATCCAAATCTAGATCAGTGTGATTTCATACACACTGCTTTCTGCCAACTTGTGGGTTGGGAATGGGTAACCTGAATTTATCAGAATTTTGTTTCCTGTCATGGGAATAATTTTATCAGCGTTGTATCTTCTTTCCATGCAATGACAGTTTAGCTCCTTGATGGTGCATAGAAGTTGAGCTGAAATGACTGGTTATAAAGTAAGAGCAACGTGTTTATGTGGATTGAAAGGGGAGGGCGTGGAGTCATTGGCAAGCATTGTCCTATGGTATGACTCTGATGGGCAATCATGCCATACTTATGATGGAAAGATACTCCTACAAATTGAAATGTTATAAATAGGGAATGGATGCTTTCTTTGCTGCTACTTGGGTCATTTTGAAAAATATTTGCTTAGTGAGTAATAATGTGACATGGGTCCTACTTAACAGTGTAGTTTCCATTTAGGCATCCTAAGAACTTGAAGAACTTTAGCATTTTCTTTGCTGTCAGACTAGTGATTTGTACAGGATGGCTACATAGGTTTGCATCATCTTTTATTGGTATTTCCTTTGTTAACTTTTCATTTCAGATCTCTTAGATATTGGTTTAACTCCAAAAGGTCCCATAGGTCATGTGTTTGT